>CM021738.1:60007-172507 GCA_011075105.1 Heteronetta atricapilla
CTCTACTCTGCGCTGGTGCGGCCTCACCTCGAGTACTGTGTGCAGTTTTGGGCACCACAGTATAAAAAGGACATGAAACTGTTGGAGAGTGTCCAGAGGAGGGCTATGAAGATGGTGAAAGGCCTGGAGGGGAAGACGTACGAAGAATGGCTGAGGTCACTGGGCCTGTTCAGCCTGGAGAAGAGGAGGCTGAGAGGAGACCTCATCACAGTCTACAACTTCCTCGTAAGGGGGTGTCGAGAGGCAGGAGACCTTTTCTCCATTAACACCAGTGACAGGACCCGCGGGAACGGGGTTAAGCTAAGGCAGGGGAAATTTAGGCTTGACATCAGGAGGGGATTCTTCACAGAGAGGGTGGTTGCACACTGGAACAGGCTCCCCAGGGAAGTGGTCACTGCACCGAGCCTGACTGAGTTTAAGAAGAGATGGGACTGTGCACTTAGTCACATGGTTTGAACTTTTGGATAGACCTGTGCGGTGTCAAGAGTTGGACTTGATGATCCTTAAGGGTCCCTTCCAACTCAGGATATTCTATGATTCTATGATTCTATGATTCTTCAGCACTGTACCTTTTCTTTAAAATGTAAATATAAGTTTTATTTTCAGGTCACCTGAGGCAATTATTCCCCATGGCAGGGCCTAGGAATACTAAGTAGAGGAGAAAATGAGTGTTGTGGGCCTCAAGCGTGCACAAAGGAGGGCTCCTGAGAGGACAGGGAAACAAAGGGAAAGCTGCTTACCTCTGAGAAGTCGTCCTTGATCATTGTGCAACAGATGTTTGTCTCGCACACTCGGCACATGAGTTAGTGGTCCCCGTACGTCTGAAGGCTTCTCACCTCTGAGAAGTGCTCCCAGGCTTTCTTCCACCAGACGATGGCTTTCCCAGGGACTCATCACCCCACACAGAGAGATCCCTGCCCAAGCAGCTCATGGCCTGTTACACCACGCGTGTGCAGCCATTCTCAGGAAGACGCACGCACAGCTTTACAGCCCCAATCACAAATGGCAAGTGTTTTCCTCAAGGCAGGTTTTCCATTATCATCTGCCTCCGTAGGAAAGGGAAAAGTCACTCCTGTCGACTGCTCCTCCTCTTCTCCTTTCTTAACATTTTTTTTAACATTCCTAACATTCCGCCCCCCCCCCCCATCCCACCTTCCCGTGCTGCCCGCCTCCACCTCTTCACCTTCCAGAGCCGCTCCTTCTCAATGAGTTCTCCTTCCGCATCCTGCCCCAGCTGCTCCCATCCCATGGTGCTCTCAACAGTGACATTAACTGTTGCTCGAATCTCCTTTCTGCTTGGTACCCGCTCTGCAGCTATCCATATCATGGGGATGGCAGACAACCCTGCACGTCGTCTGTATCCAACGGGCTGAAGGATCCATTTACCCAGAAAGTTTTGACGAGAGATTACAGAACAAGAGTTGTACATCCGTGCAACGCATCCCCCTTTCCAGAGAGACGATGGCACAGGCGATGGCCCTGTAACTTTCTCAAATTCGGCAATGCTTTGCAGTGAGTATTACAAAAAATAACATTAGAAAGAGAAGACCAGTAATCCCGACAAGTTCCCGAAGTCAGGAGAATGTGCCCAATCAACCCCCAAACTGTTCGCTAGATAAACTTGTTAGTCCGTTTCCTTTTGAAAGTCAAATGAGGAGGCACGCGTTCTACTCTTTCCCATCTGCATTCTCACTCCAGCTTAACCTGGCAGACAGCGGGAGACTTGGCAAGAAAAAATAGTCAAACCTTGTGGGTTTGGATAAAGGCAGTTTATAATTGGACAAAGAAGGCAGAGAAATCATAACAACGATGATGAGGGAACACTGCAAAGCAAGCGATGCATCATGCTATTGCTTAGCACCTGCTGACTGATGCCCAGCCCTCCCCAAACAGCAGTCCCCCCTATGCACCCCACCATACCATTCCCCACTGTTCCATGGGACAGGTTAAGAAAGGGGCCAGGCAGCAAGACACTGCAGCTCCTGCTCTGGGTGCCGCCAGAACAATTTCATGGTTCAGGTGCTTCTCACTCGCTCTCTCCCCTGGCTTCCTCCTTGGTAAGGATCTGGAGGCTGAGCTGTCACCCCCCCCAGGAGAACCTCATGGGTGTTGTTAGCGTTCACAAAGACACATAACCCCAAAGTGATTATATGGAGGTGCTTTTATTTGGCGCCAGAAGTTAGGGGCATGTCTGCCCAAATCTAACTTCCCTGATTCGTTCACTCGTGTTGTCTTTTATCCCCTAAAATATTACATATACATTAAGTTTTGTAACACATCTATCCATATTCATTTCCACTTCGTATTCTGCCCCACTTCATATGCTAATTATCTTATCAGTCCTTCTGCGCTTGCGTAATATTCTCTGGTGGTCGTCCGAGTGGTCGTGAAGTAAGATGTCTTCATCAGAGTTAAACTTTTCACCCTATCTTCTTGCACATGCTCTCTGAGCCCTTGGTCTCAGTCCAAACTGTAAGGTCCGAGGGTCCCCTGTTATCTAGATACCTTGCAGGTTTGGCATTCTTTTAGTCCTCCTCCTTACTCCTCCATCATAAGTCTGTGCGTTCTATCATGCTGTATTTGCACATATATTTTGTATTTTCCAAGTGCAGTACAAGCACAGTACCTCGCAAATGTTAACACATATTAAGCAATACCAATTGGATAAATGTATATTTCATCTTCTATTACCAACAGCGTGACGTGCCTTATGCGGGCCAAAGCGACACAGACAACAGGGTCACTCACTGCGCAGCAACCGAGGCGGCTGCCCGGCAGCGCAGGACTACACTTCCCAGGACTGAGCAGCCCACCTGACCCGCGGGGAATCCGGAACGCCCCCCCCACGCCGTTCCTCTCCTCTCCTCTGTGAGCACTCCCTCCCTCCCCCGTCCCTTGTTGCCCCAGCTCGCCGCCAGCAGACCTCACAGCCCCGCGGAGCACGGGTCCGGCGCGGCACGCCCCTCGCCCCTCACAAGGGCCATTGCCCCAGGAGCCGCCGACCGCGTGGCGCCCCGACCGCTCGCCGCGTCGCCCCGCGTGCTGTCCGGGGGTGGCCCCGACCACCAAATTCGTTGTGGTGTTGTTAGCGTAGCAGACACATAAACACAACGTGATTATATGAAGGTGCTTTTTATTCAGCGCTGGAAACCAAGGGCAGGCACCCAAATCTGGCTTCAAGTCCAATTACATCCCGATCACTATTAATATCCTAAAAGTTACATATTCATTAGTTGTCATTAATATTTACGACACCAGCCTCACTTCGTATGCTAATTATTTCTCCTATTCACACATGCGCGGTGCTCTCTGGTGGTCGTCCCGGGGATCGTCCAGATGAAGTAAGGAGTCGTCCTCAGGGTTAAACTTTTCACCTTTTCTCCTTAGTGCATGCTCCTTTTCAGTTCTTGACTTTAATTACTTCTTGGCTTCAGTCCTAACCCACTTTATCCACCTTATCTTCTTAACAAGGCCCAAGTTGTTCCTGTTCTATCTCTCAAGGCCTGTCTTGTCTCTGCTCCATCCTTCTATCATTTATTTATGCCTTCCTTTATTATATACACGATAATATTTGGCTATGAATCTCCCATACCATTACCAAGAAATGTTTCTTAACCCCAACAGTGTTGCGTCCCGTTCCGTCCCGAGCCCAGGCGACACAGCTTCTGCCCTGAAGCAGAGCGCCGCCATTTTGCCACGGCCAGGGCCACTAATGAGAATGCCGAAGGTACTGACAGAAACTGAGACTGCCGGTTCTCAGACTGCAGTACCGCCTTTACGCCAGAAGAGGCGACAGAGGGCGCCTGGGAGCCTTCGCGCATGCGCTTCGCCGCACAGCCTGCAGTACAGCTTTTTGGCCAGCAGATGGAGGCAGAGAGCGCTATCTCGCTCGTCCCGAGGACGGAAGGTATGGCTTCCCACACCGTTTTCCCGGAAAACCACAAACGAAAAGGGCAGAAAAATGCACCTCACGCCGTCTAAGGGAGGAAATAACTGCCCCGAGCAACGTGCCACTCCCGGCTGGGAAGCTCAGCGGCGGCAACGTGAAAACCTACATTTTTATTAGGACAAAGAAGGCAGGGAGATAACAGTAATGAGCCCAACGTGGCCAACGGGAAGCTCGGAGCCTGCACACCAGAACTCCAGGCATGCTGCGGGACAACACGCTCCCAGCGGCCTGACACTTCGGATACTGCAGAGCCAGCCCCGGGCTTCCAGACCTGCATCCCGACGCCCGCATACCCGCACCAGCTCCGCCTGTGCCAGCCCCCGCCCGCCCGCCGGGACATTCCTTGCCCCAGCGGCTCCGCCCGCAGTACCAAGTTCTCGCCAGCAAATGGCAGCAGAGGGGCGACGCGGCGTCACTGCACATGCGTTGCACCGCTCCGCCTGCTGCGCGGCTGCTTCCGCGAGCACGAGACGGCAGACGGCGACGCGCCACTACTACACACGCGCGCTGACTTTCCGCCAGCAGTACCGCCTTTCTGCCAGCCAACTCTGCGCTTGCGCGGAACCAGGCACGGCTTCCCGAACTGTTTTGTCGTTAACGGAAACGGCGGGACCCGCTCGGAAAATCACACGGAAGCGGCAAGAAGTGCCTGGTTCTGCTGTCGCGGAGGAGGCGGCCGCCCTTCCTACCTGCTCCTGAGCCGCTCCCAGCCTGGAAGCTGAGCGCCTCGCAACTGCATTTCCCGGCATGCCCTGGAAGTCAACGTGGCCGACCGCCAGCCTGAGGACCGCAACTCCCAGCATGCTGCAGGGCAAGACGCTCCCAGCCGCCCGCCGCTGTGGACTCCCTGGAGCTAGCCTGGCGCACCCATCCCGTGGTCACCGCCATCCCTGCCTGGGCTTTCCCTGCTGCCGATCCCGCGGTACCTAGCCTCCCTGATGCCCTCGCCTGCCCTGGGGGTCCTGGCGGGAACGCATAGGCCCCCGACACACTTGCTCCTTCGCAAGCAGCTCCGGCCACGTTCACCCACTGCTCTGCTACGCCCGCACAGACCAGCCCCTTCCCGGCCCAGGAAGCAAAGACAACTCAGGGCTGCCCCCCCCCCCCCCCCACCCCGGTCCCACAATAGGCAGCCGCGGCCATGCACCCTGCGTCCAGCAGCTGACGGTCACGGGGGCAACCATACCCAGCCTCAGCCCCCTCTGCACGCACCCCCCTACGGAACCTGCACCCACACACACGGCGACGGCCACTTCCTGGGGGCCGCAACCACCAAAGGGGGTGCGAGCCAGAAAACAAACTTTATTAAACTGCTGTGCAGGACTCGCGGGAGGGGGACTGCAGTGGGGCTCCCTGCCCAGACGTCCTCCCCTTCCCCTGGCAGACAAGGCATTGAGTGGCGTCACACCCATCCGTGTGTCCATCCTATGATAAATGATTGAGTTCCAAATAGGATTCCAATTAAAGTTTGCAATTTATTAAACAAATAGAGGCAAGCAAACAGTGCTGGGTGTGCTGGTGTGGGAATAGAAATGTTATTTTTGCAGTTACATTTATTTAGAGGGAAGGAATATGGTATTGAGATATGCTTGCGGTGATAAGAAGGTTTAGCAGGTGACCTTGTAAAATGCAGGCAAACAGACTCCTTAGAACAATTAGATGAAAATCATGGTGTCAAGTCAGATAAGTGAAGAAACATTACCGCTTCAAACAGTAAAAAAGTTAAAAGGAATTTGAAATTTAACAGGCCTGCAACTGAAGGCCATGCATTGTCTGTGAAACATCAAATAGATTGTGAACCTGGATTACCCACTCACGGGAGAGTCCTGTCATCAAAAAGTATATAAATTGTGTTTTGGAACTTGTAGATGCGCTCTCTCCTGCTTGTGGGGCGTCTGCCATTGCAATTGCAAATAAATTACTACTTCACTGAGATCCTTGCCTGAGCCTCAGTTATTGTCTACAGAGTGTTTCTCACAATTTGGGGGGCCCCACTGCTGCAGCAGCAGGAAGGCATGCCCCACTGATTTCAGCGGTCCTGTACATCAATGGTGGTGGTTCTGTGGAGAGCTGACAGAGGGCCTGAGGCTGATTAAAGAAGCGGGATCCATGAAGTAGTGGGGAAAGGAAGAAGGCAGGCACTCCAGGTTTTAAGAAATTGATCCGGTAACTCTGTGCACAGACCAAGGTAAGAAATATTAAATATTGCCTGGGGGTCGGGTGAGACTGTGTGATGTGTGATTGAGACGTACTTTTGTACGAAGCGAGTGTGGAGTCCTGATCTGCGGTTCAGTAGCTTCGCGAGGGGCACAGCCGGAGATGGACGAAGTGTGAGATAAGGGAGAGAAAGAATGAGTCTTGGGAAATTTGGTGTATGGTAAGCCCTTGCACAAGGAAGTGCTTGGCAATACAGCAGGGAAATTTGGTGTATGGTAGTCCTTGCATGGGGGAGTGCTTGGGAGTACACCAGAGAATCTGGTAAACTCATAGGTGTGCGGTACCCCTTGCACGGCAAAGTGCTTGGCAATACACCCCCATTTTCCAGAATTGGAACGTTAGTGGTACCCTGCAGGAGGAAAATTTCTGTAGCAGCACACTGATGAGGGCTAGGAAAAATGGGAAACAGGAGTTCCAGGGGACAGGGAGATATCCCTGGGGGAGTGCCTACTGATAGTTCTTCCTGAAGAATGGTAAGAAATTGGAAAAATAATCTCAAAATTAGAGGATATGATAAAAGAAAAAAAAAAAGTTAAATATTGTGTATCAGTCTGGACAAAAGAACCAATTAAGGAAACAGCAGTATTTTGCCCAAAATACAGGTCTGATTAAAATTCAGGCTTTAAATTTATATGTAAACAATAAGATTTTTATTTTATTTTATTTTATTTTTTTTTGGAGAAGGAATCAAGTTATGCTCCCTATAAACCTAATATTGCACTGGTGGCAGCAGCAGTTGCTCCAGGAAGGGAGACAGGTAGGAGGGAAGAAGGGAAAGCAGAGAGTGAAACTGATATTGAAAGTGTAGCAGGTAGCGAGGCAGAGGGTTGGAGAAAGAGGAAGAAAATCTTCAGGTGGAGTCAGGGCCAGGATTGAAAGGAGAGGAAGAGAGATGAAGAAATGACAGGCAAGCAAGGCTGCCTGTGTTGTGGCCTGAATCCTAGCAGGGACAGGCTTTGATGAGATGTTTTCAGTGTGGCCAGGCTGGCCACTATGGGAAGGAATATCCGGAGTGGAAGAAGGAGGAGAGAAGGAAAATGGGATGAAATATGGGATGCTGATATGTTGTTTCAGCATCCTGGAGGGAGAAAGGTATGGAATTAAGTTGGCCAATGACTGAGCCTTTGGTGAAAGTACAGGCTGGAGAAAGGTAAAAAGAAGTGTTAAAAGGGTTATTGAAAGTGTTAAAGGTGTGGTATGTAGTGTTTGACAGAGCTGTTTGAAGTTGAATGAGCAGGGAAAGAGGATGTAGGCATTAGGTAAGTAACAGTCTACAAGTTTTGGTATATTTACTGTGGTGGTGTTTGGTCAGTTTCCCAAGTATCGGGGAGGGACGGGAGGAGGGAGTGTGGGAGGGTGGGGGGACACACGGCTCAGGACACACGACACACACACAGACAGCCTGCTCCACCAGGGGCCTCTCCACAGGCCACAGGGGGGCTTCTGGAGCGCCTCATCCGTCTCCTTCTGTGCTGACTTTGGTGTCTGTGGGGAGGTTTCTCGCTCCTCGCTCTCCCAGCTGCTGTTGAGCAGCAGGTTTTTGTTTGTTTGTTTTAGTTTTTTTTGGATGTGCTCTCACAGAGGCACGGACTGTGTTGCTCATGGCTTGGCTCTGTGCAGCGGAGGGCCCCTTTGGGGCCGGCTTAAATTGTCCATTATCTGCCACAGGGAGGCTTCTGGATTCTTTTTGGGGGGGCTGCAGCCCCCCCCCCCCCCCCCCCCGAGAACCTTGCCATAGAACCCAATATACTGGGGCAGCTAGGTCATTACTGGCCTGTAAAGTATCAAGGATTAAATTAACTAATGAAATCTAAATGTGATGGGGGTAGAAGGGGCTGAAATAACAGTGCCACTTTTGGGGGAAACCAAGCTGAGACTAGGGGATAAAACGATCACTGGGCAATTATTGTATGTACCCAAGGCAGGGACTAACGTATTGGGATGGGATTTGATGATGAAATTGGGCATTCAAATAGTAAATTGTTAGACTGGAATAACAGTATTATTAATGGAGTGCTCTCAGGCCCTGAGAACAAAGATATATTCACCTCTGACTGGAAAAACCCTGAAATGGGGGCAGAAGCAACAATACAGATGGAGTTTTACCTCAGGGGTTTACAGGGCCACCAATTTATTTGGGTAAGTTCTAGAACAGATTTTTGAGCAATTACAACCTCCTGAGGAGGTATTACTGTTAAAAATATGTCGATGATCTTTTGTTGTCAGGACAGGAAAAAACAGTTGTGAAGGAAGCTACTAACAAGCTATTCAGCTCTGAGAAAGCAGGGCTTGGGAGTATTGAAAAATAAGTTACAATATGTAGAAAGAGAAGTCAGGTATTTAAGGCATCTAATGTCTGAGGGAAAACGAAGAATAAATCTAGACAGGATTCAGGGAACCGTTGAAAACTAAGAAAGAACTAAAAAGTCTTAAGAGAAATATTTTTTTAAAGGAATCAGGAGTCACGAAGTCTGAAGGAAAATGGACATTCCCTGATGCTGAATAAAGCACCAATGAGGCAAATATTAATTGTTTTACATCAAGAGAGTCATTGGGAGGTGCAAGCAATGTGTGATGTTGTGCTAAGAAAGTATGTCTGTGTAGGAATATACACTTAGTGAAGCAAATATGCAGGGGATGTACCAGATGTCAAAAGGTAAATAAAAAGATCATCTGTAACCCACCTAAGGGGGACGGGAGCCAGGAATTCAACCTTCCCAAAGTATACAGGTAGACTTTACTGAGTTACCTAAAGGTGGGAGATTTAAGTACTTGTTTGTCCTAATTGACCACGTGACTGGATGAGTGTAAGCTTTCCCCTCGGTATCTGCCACTGCAAACACGGTGGCTAAGGTATCACTGGAGCAAATAGTCCCTAGATATGGGATAGTTGAAAACATTGATTCAGATCAAGGAAGTGATTTCACTTCACAAGTACTGCAAGGGTTAATGCAGGCCTTAGAGATTGAATAGGATTTTCACACCCCCTGGCACCCCTCCTCTTCTGGGAAGGTAGAGCGAATGGACCAGACATTAAAGAAGCAATTACCTAAATTAGTGTTAGAAACCTAACTTCCTTCGGTAAAATGCTTACCTTTAGCACTCCTACAGGTTCAAACAGCACCAAGAATGGATATATGAATTTCACCATATGAGATGCTGTTCGGATTACCCTATCTGGGCAGAAGGGATGAGATATCACAATTTGAAACAAGAGAGTTTTCTTAAAAACTGTATTCTGGGGTTGTCCTCTTCTTTGTCATCTCTCAGGACCCGTGGGCTGTTGGCTCAAACCTCACCTTTGGAATTCCCTGTTCACCACCATCACCCAGGAAACTGGGTCCTGATTCAGACTTGGAAAGGATCAACTCCAGCCTGAATGGGAAGGACACTTCCAAGTGCTACTAACCACTGAAACAGCCATAGGAACTGCAGAAAAAGATTGGACTCACTATACTTGAGTGAAGACATCCATCAACCCTATTACCTGGGAAGCTGTTCCTACAGAAGACTCGTTGGAAGTTGAAATCGAAGAGAAAAATCTCATAGTGGACTCTGAGTTGGATAAAAGCTTACAATTGTAAACTAACTTTTTATTTTCACAGGGTAACTAATGAGTGTGACTTGTGATTGAAAGGACAGAGCTATAGCAAACTGAAGTGCTCCCAAGGGGGCTTTGTTATAGTAGTAGTGTACATCTTATTCTTTGTATTGATAATTATTTGGAAACCTAGAGTTTAAAAATAATGTCAGGGAAAAATACATTATTAATTTTGTTTTTAGTGATTGTAGGCCTCACAGAAGGCCTTGGTCCATTGGCAACTTGGAAAAGACATGCCCAGGTAATAGTAAGATGGGATACCCCATCGAAAAAAAAAAAGGTGAATGTGACAGAGGGTTATGTACTACAGTCTGTCATGTTTGATGTTTGTGAGGTGTTAACTTGTGGAGATTTAAATGCCCAACAACAATTGAGCAGAGAGAACAACTGTGAGACACCCGACAGCCAGACTGAGAATAGCTGTATGGAAACGATCCTCTATTGCCATCAGTGAAAGGGAGAAACTCAAGGAGAAAACAGAAGAGAAAGCATTGAGAGAGAAACATCTTTGAAATGCGGCAGTTCAAACATTTGAGATTGAAGCAGGGTATGGAGATGTGAATGCCTGGATAGAATGGGTCAAATATACTGTCCAGAGTCTCAACCATAGCAATTGCTATGCTTGTGCCTCAGGACGACCAATTGCCCAGATAGTGCGCTTCCCATTGGGGTGGACCAAGCATTTCCAGGGGATGTGGTGTATGATTGCATTGTACCAAGAAAAGACTGCCTGGGGAAATGAGGCCTGTAAGCCTCTCTGCTGTTCCCTTCCTTGCATGATAACAATATCAGGGTTCTCTCTGCATTCTCTATAACCATAGGTAACCAAACAGCTTGCCTCTCATGGCAGGGTGTGAGTGCTACCCGGCGTCTGGGAGAATTTGCCTTGTGCACAAGAACCTTGAATGCTACCAAGGACGTGATGGGAAACTACTCAAGACTTGAGATCCCCAGGGCAGATCTCTGGTAGTACTGTGGAAGGAAGATCTTATGGTCCACCCTACCATCTAATTGGGGAGGCACTTGTGCACCTGTTCAATTATAGCTATACCCTTCACCCTGGCATTTGAAAGAGAAACATCACAAATACCCAGAAGAAGTAAAAGAAGCTTAGGAGTATCATTTGCTGACAGAGTATACATAGATTCTATTGGGGTGCCTAGAGGAGTTACCGATGAACAGAAAGCCAGGAATCAAATTGATGCAGGGTTTGAGTCACTGTTCTGGTGGGTAACAGTTAATAAGAATGTGGATTGGATTAATTATATTTATTATAATCAGCAGAGATTCATAAATTATACAAGAGGAATCGCTGAACAACTAGATGCCACCAGCAAAATGACTTGGGAAAACAGAATAGCATTAGATACGATGCTTGTGGAGAAAGGAGTTGTGTGTGTGTGTGATAATGAGCAACCATTGTTGCACTTTTATCTCCAACAATACTGCCCCAGATGATACAGTAACTAGAGCACTGCAAGGGCTTACCACCCTTGCCAGTGAATTGGCAGAAAATTTAGGGACCTCCACTTCATCACAGGATGGTTGGAATCTTGGTTTGGTAAATGGAAAGGGATGGTAATGTCCATATTTATATCTTTGATTGTAGTAGCAGGAGTTTTGACAGCTATTGGTTGTTGCATTATCCCCTGTGTAAGAGGACTTGTCCAGCGGTTAATTGAAACTTTACTATTGAAACAGATGACCATAAATCCACCACCTTACTCAGATAAGATGATGATATTAGAGGAAATGGAAAGCAAAGGAAGTGAACAAGAGGAAGGTATCTACCAAATCATGCCTTAGAGAATAGTTTTGCAAAAATCAACAATATTATATAAACGAAAAGAGGGGAATTGTGGGGATATAAATGTTTTTGCAAAGTTACATTTGTTTAGAGGGAAGGAATGTGGTACTGAGATATGCTTGCAGTGATAAAGCTTAGCAGGCGACCTTGTAAAATGCAGACAAATAGACTCCTTAGAACAATTAGGTGAAAGTCATGGTGTCAAGTCAGATAAGTGAAGAAACATTACCACTTCAAGCAGTAAAAAAGTCAAAAGGAATTTGAAATTTAACAGGCCTGCAACCAGGCTATGCATTGTCTGTGAAGCATCAAACAGATTGTGAACCTGGTTTACCCACTCAGTGGGGAAACGGGAGAGTCCTGTCATCAAAAAGTATATAAACTGTGTTTTGGAACTAGTAGGTGTGCTCTCCTGATTGTGGGGCGCCCACCATTGCAATTGCGAATAAATTACTACTTCACAGATATCCTTGCTTGAGCCTAAGTTATTGTCTACAGAGTGTTTCTCACACCAGGAGTCTCTGCTCCACCAAGACGCACACCCCTCAGTTCCCATTCTTGGTTTATATCCCTTCTACTAATGCATATTCAGTAGTGGGCATGTCCTCTTCCGAGCATGCCTTCTTCATTTTCTGGAATCTTCTTGAATCTTCTCGACCCCAGACCCCATGCATGCTCCCCCTACTTAACACTGCTTAACACTGCACGGCCAGCAACAAAACTGGTCCAAGCTGGACATTAACCACCTCCACTCTCCCCCATATCTCGTGGTTATACAAGGATGTGCAAGACAGAAGGTCACACCTCATCAAGCGGCCCCAGCACTGCTCCACATTGACACAAATCAGATGAACACATTTCACACTCCCATGGGGAACGGATGCTGGAAGTGGGCTTCTCAATATTGCTTTTGGTAGTTGTTGAGTAATTGCTTGAAGTAACTAGGCAAAGTAAAGTTATATTCACCTTTTAAAGAAAACATACAGCATTGAAGAAGCTTTCAGGGTGGTTGTACCTGCACTACCTAAGCGTTCCCTAGGCTTCCAGCCTTAGATGCTATCACACAAGGGTGTGCTGACTCTAAGGAAGAGGATGGAGTGTAGAGCGAGTGGAGACATTGTGGCTAGGCTCTACAACCCGATGCTCTTGTGCACACCAAGACCGGTAAGCTGCATGTTTGCTACCCTGAGACAACAAACTGTCATGTTTTTGACAAAACACTGTACTCTAGGGAACTTGTGCTCATTCTAGTATCATTAGAATACCAAAACACACCTCTGTCTCAAAAGCTCCCCACCTTCAAGGTGTGACCACCCCTCACTGAGCACATGCTCTGAATTTCTCAGAGCCTTAACCTTTAAATGAAAGTGAGAAAACTTTTCTTTCACCAATCATAACCAAGGTATGCCTGACTAGAGTCACTCAAGCTCCACCTAAGAAATAGAAAATAATGTAAATGAGCTTAAGAGAAAGGGGATGTTAGGGAAGGTACCATCAGGAAGGATACCTTTCTGACTTCCAGGATCAGTCGATGGGCTGAGCCCCTCTTCCCCCTCCTCCACCTCCCCTGCACTGGGACGCTGTGGGGTAATATTTGAACACTTGGTTGTACCAGGTGTCTCCACGGAAACTTAGAAATCTCTAGACTTTGTGCCTTTTAATGTGTTAATAGCTAGGATGAGTATCTGTGTATTTCATGCATGCTCACTTGCTTTTGCAGACAGTGAATTTATCACTGGCAATCCAAAGAACCTGTATCCCTGTTGCTGTAATAAATTGCCCTTCATTTCATTGTGCCTAGCTGTGACAGTTCTCATTGAACGCAACTAAAGCAAGGGTGTGCTATGACATTTAGGTGAATCTGTGACCATGATAGTTCAGTGAAGGGATGAAAGACACGGACTCCTGATGGCTCCTGAGCAGAAGACCTTTATTGCCATTTTTCACTACATATACTTTCTCCTTAGCCCCATACATTGTCCATGCACCCAAATCTGTCATACAGTTGGTTAGAGAGCCTCAGACACACACCTCAAGCCAGCCAGCAATTGGCCACTGCCCAAAGCTCATCATTAACACTGTAGCCATCTTGACCTTGCTCAATTTTTTGTTTCCACCACCTATTTCCTCATTATCTCTAATTCAGGGACGTGTGAAACGGTGCAAAACCACCTGTGAATTCCTTCTCCTCAACCAAGTATCCCTACAGCCCAAATAATAATGTTTAATAATCTTTCCCAAGAAAAGTCAACCAGACAGTAAATCCAGATGGTAATTTAACACAATTTCAGGGATGCTGTAAGTTACAGAGGCTGGAATACTCCCTTGACACAAGTCCTACAACATTACATTGCAATTTCATGGCACATTCCTTCACTGCAACTCCCTTTTCCCAGCATGATCATTTCCCCCCCATGTGGAAGACAGTGAACTCTAGCATATGGATTTCCCAGTGTTTATCATTCTCCAGAGGACAACTGTGAATAAGTCCACAATGAATCCAGCCCTTAGTGGCAGAGATTCAGTCTTCAGCATATGCTTCTTTACAGTTATCGATGGTGGATGCATGGTCTAATATATACTTCTGAAGCAAGGCAGACAGGCTCAATGCTTTCTTTCCAAATCAAGTGTGAAGATATTTTTGGCATGTATCCATCCATATTCTGTCTGAAACGAGTTGAGGAAAGAAGCTGGATGTACTTTGGGAATTTTTGAGGAGATTTATACTTAATGGAGCTGTGGCTGCCAATATTACTTTTTAAAATGTTAAAAATAAAACCTGTGTATCTCAGGTCTACATGTAACTGTTTTCTGCAGAACCTAACCTAATAGTATGTCCTGCCAGAATATATGATACACCAATTTTGCCTCTTCCGATGGGGTAAATTCATGTCTACCATATATCCCTTATAAATATTAATTGGTATTACTCCAGGGATGAATTTGGCTGCTTAATACAGGAACAAGCCTGTTCATCTGGATGGATGTGTTTCCTTGAACACTGGCCAATGCCTAATGTCTGAAAGGCAAAATAAACTTTTCCTTGTGAACTTGTTTAACAATATCATAGGTTCATAGGGAAAAAGAACGTATTTTCCTATGCCCATTAGTATTACTGATGACTTTTTCAGATGCAGAATAGAAGCATAAATTTTTCAAAGGAAAATAAAGGTGAAAGCTTTTGTGCTGTGTTAAACCCTTTCTGAGAGAACAACTGGGAAGATCTGGAGGCAGCAATCAGAGGCAACAGTGAGAGGCTGGGCCCCTGTATATCAGTTGGACTTGAGGTAAAAATGCTTTGGGAACCAAAATATAGCCCTAAATGTCCTCTAGGGCTTTCTGTGCACCCACAGCATTTCCTGTGTAGAAAGGTAGTTTGTCTTTATGCATGGCAAACTCATGGGCTGAGTTAATGCGAACTAAAGACTGCTTATTAGAAACTGCTTCTCAATGTTTCATGCAAGTTCATACATATAAGATAATTTAAACTGGAATTTCAAGGGTTCACAATACTTCATCATATGTCATTTTTCTGTGAATTTTATTTTTATGCATATCTGGTCAAAGAATATTAATGAAATACTGTATTCAGAGATTAATGGCAAAATATAATGAAATCAGTGAATAATTTTCTTTAAGTAGAAAACTGGAATGATAGTCATACAGTCTGTAGTTTCACACAAGGTAAAGTATGAGGATACTGTTGAAAACCTTATACATTAACAGCAGCAGGTGACATAGACTCTCAGAGGTGCCAGAGCACATCTGGAGGGACGGAGGGGAAGTATTAAAGCACAGAAAACAGCTGTCTCAGGAAATCACACAGCAGATACAGGAGTCCATTTCCCAAAAGAGGGAAATAATAAAATTGTTAGATATTTTTGATGAGAGATATCTTTCTAATTTTCCAGTTTTTGAAAAATCAAGCTATTAAGATAAGCTGTTGTCTTTTGTCTCCAAGACTGTGCCCTCACCAAATTAAAATCGAAACCTAAAAACGTCTAGGGAAGTGCAGGGGAAAAAATGAATATATTATCATCATCCATTTTCCTTATTTTCTGGCATCTATAGGATCTAAACATTATCTCAGCTGCTGAAGATACAGTTTTCTAAGCTCTAGCTAACTTTAAGCTCTGACATAACCCTTTAACTATTTTCCAGAAAAAAAACAGCCAAAAATGAACTACTTGCTGCTAGTATGTCTATGTGCATTAGACGATACAGCTAAGTTAAGTTGCCAATACATTATATAAAGCAATACTATTCCTTTAATTGATACTTATTTTCATAGTGTCTTATTTCTGATTCTGATACATCATTACTGGTCATTACTGGACTGACTCCAAGAAAGGACCATCCTGCAATAGGAATGGAATGGGCAGTTTTCTGGCTTACATAAGCCTGGAAGTGGAGGAACAGCACACCTTAGTTTTAGCATACAAGTTATGATTGGTTGCAATACTTCAGTGGCTTCCCTAAGTCATTCACAGGGACCCAAGCCTGAAGCCGGGACCATGCCACAGCTGCTCTCCCCATGTGTTTTTTTTTTTTCTTTTTTAATTTTAGTTTTAGTTTTATTGTGTGTTCAAAATTACAGTACAATGAAAAACAAACCCCACCTGTAGATAACTGCATAATGCATCTCTACAGTGCAGCAGCAGTACTGGTGACCCATTCGGTGATAAACTGGAATTGATTGATACGGAGGTGCGTTAAGGGTTAAGAAGAAGGGCATAGAGTGGTAAACAGACTAAAGTAAGAAGTTGTTTCTAGGCTTGGACAAGCCTATAGGGAATCGCATGACCTACGCATGATCAAAACAAATGCACCAATCAGAAGTCTGTAACCATGCTTGCTAGCCTCATGCAGTATGTCTCACTGGCTCAGAAGCTATATAAGATCTGGCACTGCTATAATAAGGGGTCTCAATTTCTCGACTATCTTGGAGTCCATGTCTTTATTCCCTTCAAATGGTGACCCCGGACGTGATAAGGGGAAGAGCAATGATGCACAAGTGTCTGAAGGAAACCCAGCCAAACGAATCAAGCTTGTAGCCAGACTGCAGCTTCAGCCCCGGGATATCGCCTGAAGGACAGGTTAGTGGCTGGGCATTAACCAAGGGAGCCAATCTCTCAGCAGAAGAAGAGGCTACAGTAAAATTATTAACATAACTATTAATAAAAAGGCATATATTATGGTTTTACAGAATATAAAGCAATACTCTGACATGACAGCAAAAAATATTGGTGTGACTCCCACAAATGGAGACTTGAAAGAATTTATAGAATCAGATTTTTCAGAAATTAAAAGAAGCAAAAAAGGAGGTAACAATTGGAAAGGTCTGAGACATTTTTCAATGAGAGTATGTGAAAAAGTTCAACGTAAAGGAACAACTTCATACTGATTCAAAGAACAAAGTTCCAATTTTCTTCAAGTGGTATATTCTTTATTAGCAGCGCTGGATGCACGGGGGATCATTCCACCTATCATGCATACCAGGGTAGAAATCTGTGCCAAACTTATACAGTGAAGCGATTAATATTTCATGAGTGCCTATACATATTTATTACCTATCCTGCCTACCCTCGCTTTTCATGCTAATTAGTCTCTTAATGCTTTACACTTGCGCAGATCTGTTTTTAGTCCTTGAGTAGTGGTTGTCAAAGGGTGGGCGGTGGTCCCAAGGAGGAAGGCTGCGAGTCTTCCTCCCAATGTACTTTTCATCTTTAATCCAATTTTCTGCTGAGTGGACACTTTTGGACACCTGCTCGCCCACAGATCCTGTTTGTGCTGGTTTCATAGCTGGTATTCCCGCTATCTCTAGTTTTATGGCCTATTCTGGCATCCCAAGGACAATGCTTCTTCTTCTTATCTGGTGTTCTGCTGTTCTGCACATCCTGCCTAAGCATCTCACTCATTTAGGACCATCTGCGATTCCTAGTTGTTTTAACCCTTTATTCAATTCCCCCCTTTCTCTGGAACACACAAATTCTTTTGCATCATATAAGTCTATTACCAGGTACGCAAAGAATTAAACACCTAGATGTTATATAAGTTTATAACCAGGTATGCAAAGAATTAAACATCTAAACATTAAACATACAAATATCCCTATTCCTACCAGTACAACTATAGCTACAAATACTTGTTTCAACCATTGGAAGTTTGGTAACCAAGATGTCAATTTATTCCATATTTCATTAAAACTCCAGGACAAATCGTTCTTACTGATTTCATGCAGTATTCTGGTCTGGTCCCATATTTCCTCGAGGTCCGTGGAAATTCTTCCACTCTGGTCTACGTACATACAGCAACTTGTGTTTATTACAGTACAGACTCCCCCTTGGGCGGCCAATTACAGATCCAAGGCCATCCGATTTTGTAACACTTCTTGTGATAGACTTGAGATTTCCTCTTGCTGCGCCTTTATGGCATCCAGAGTTCTGTTTTCCAATCTCTCAGTCATAGCTGAGATATTCACGATTGCTTTTTCCAATTCACTTACCCCTAACCACGGGATAAACCATCTAACAAAACCATGAAATTCTGTAGACCTTTCTATTAACGGATTATCTGATCTCAGTCTGCGTATGTGACTCCTCAAATACCCTTGAGAATGGTATCATGTATTGTCATATTGGGAACCACTGCTCCCAGTGTACAAGTCCCTTTCCAGTTTTCAGACAGTGTCTTTTGAGCAGTATCGTTACATATCCAATACCATCCTCTTCCTTCTGGTACCAGCCAACTAGTTGAATTCACCCAACCACTGTGAGTACCAATATCCCTTGTTTGGCTGCAGGCTGTTTGGTTCCCCACATAGGTAGAGTCTATACAGTCCAGCTTTCCCATACCTTTGGGTGGGTTACACCTTTGTACACAAGTGTAATATGATTCCTGCGGTATGAGACTACTTACTTTCAGTCCTAAAGTTCCTTCATCCTTTCTGTTCCAGGAAGTATTCTCCCATAAATTAGTCCATGACAAATTTGCAGGTAAGGGGATCCCAATTAGTGACACACCTTTATTCCCATGTTCCGGCATATGAGTACATACCCAACAGTTTGTCTTATTAATGGCTTGAGATACTGATTGTACTAATGTAAGATGCAAATTCTCATTCCAAGTTGCCCAGCTCAAGTTTGAGAACCATGCTCCCGCAGCTATTATGATCTTGTAAACCTTAATTTTACTGGTCTGGTGGGAGTAGTGATCCATGTCTTTGCTGAGGCCTTCTTCACTCTGGAGTAGTGTATCCACGCCACTTGCTCCCAGATCTTGATAGCGTCTGGTATTATAGCCATTACTTCTGCCTCTCCCATTTCTGCAACCCTTCTTGCCTCTTGATCTGCCAATTGATTACCGACTTCCGGATCCGCGTTTCCCTTTTGATGTCCTCGGCAATGCATGATGGCCACTTCTTTTGGCTGTTTCACTCTTTCTAATAACTTCAGTATTTCATTAGCGTGTTTTATCTGCTTACCCTGGGATGTCAGCAGTCCATGCTCTTTCCAAATAGTTCCATGAGCATGCACCACACCAAATTCATACTTAGAGTCTGTCCAGATATTTACCTTTTTCCCTGCTGCTAATTCCAATGCTCATGTGCGGGTGATTATTTCTGCCTTCTGAGCAGACGTCCCCGGAGGTAATGGTTTTGACCCAATCACCTGTTGAGTCATTGTCACCGCATACCCTGCTTTGCGTTGTCCTTGTTTCCCAAAGCTGCTTCCGTCAGTATACCATGACTCCTCCGCATCTTCCAAAGGCTCCTCCTTAAGGTCAGGTCAGCTAGAATACACAGCTTCCATTGTTTCGATGCAATCATGGACAACTGGCTCATCAGGAGCATTGCTAAGGAAAGAAGCTGTCATTCCCCAAAAGGTTAGTAGCTCCTTTACCGTTTGGGATTCTAGAGTTCGGCAAATGACTTCCTTACGTTCAGTTCCTAGTTCTTGTTGTCCTTCCGAAATTTCAAATCCCAAATAGGTCACGCATTGTTGAACCAGCTGGGCTTTCTGTTGGGAGACTCAATATCCATTTAAACCCAGAAAATTAAGGAGACTTATAGTCCATTGAATACAACTCTCTTTAGTCTTGGTAGCTATTAATAGATCATCTACATATGGTAACAAAGCCCCTTCAGTGTCCGGAGGCATCCAAATCTCTTGCTAATTGGTATCCAAAAATGGTGGGGCTAATCTTGAATCCTTGAGGTAATACTGTCCACGTAAGCTGCATCTTTCTAACTGAGTCGGGTTTTTCCCATTCAAAGGCAAAAAGGGTTTGGCTTTCTGTGGCTAAGGCTAGGCAGAAGAAGGCGTCTTTTAAATCCAGTATGGTAAATCAAACTTGACTATTCTTTAATTTAGTCATCAAAGCATAAGGGTTTGCCACTATTGGATGTATATCCTCAGTGATTTTATTTATGGCCCTCAAATCCTGAACTAACCTATAGCTTTTTCCATCTGCCTTTTTGATTGGCAATATGGGTGTATTGTATTCTGATTCACATTCAACTAATAATCCATACTGTAGAAATTCATCAATTATCTCTTTAATTCCTTTCCCATCTTCTATCCTCAAAGGATATTGCTTACCCTTAACGGGTTTCTCTCCTGGCTTTAATTTAATAATTATTGGGGTCACATTTTTAGCTCTTCCAGGGACCTCGGTGGCCCAAACTCCTGGATACACTTGATCTGTGACCTCTGAGGGTATTCCACTTTTAGGGTCAGTTTGTATTAGTGCCAAGCTCAACACATTTATTAGTTGTTCTTCTGCTATCCTTAATTCCATTTTCCCTTTTTCAAAGACAATTTCTGCCTCTAATTGTTCTAACAAATCTCAACCTAATAGAGATTTTGAAGATCCAGGTAGATATAAAAACCTATGTATCCCTATTTGTTATCCCAATTTAAATTTCAAGCATTGTAAAAACAAAAACAAACAAACAAAACCCAGCAACAACAAAAAACACCTTTTCCTGTTGGCCAGTTGCCCCTATTACATTTACAGACTAATTAACACAGAGAAAGAAGCTCCCTTAACCAACAAAAATTCAAGCCTCTCTCTTCGTTTCCTAGCTTTATTTCAACCAGTGGACCTGCTAGGGTAGGTACCGCAGGTCTCCGTTATTCCTTCAGAATCTAAAGATAGAAAAACAGAAGAGGATTGAACGGATAAAAGAGAAGCGAGCACAGCTACAACAACTGCTGCTGCAGCAAATAGCAAAACTTGGTACTAATGAAAGATGGGATTAGAAATTAGAGAGCAACTGATTAAGAATAAATATATAGACAACACTCATTGCTTAATATGTGCTGTGCTTGGAAAATACAATATTACATTTGTGATGTACTGTGCTTGTATGCGCTGGGAAAATACAAAACGTACGTGCAAATACAGCATGAGAGAATGCACAGATGAGGAGCAAGGAGGAGGACTAAAAGCTGCCAGCACAGATTTGTGATAGGGAATAAAGAAGAGGACTAAAAGAAGGTCACACTTGCAAGGTGCCTAGATAACAGGGGACCCTCAGACCTTGGGAACTGAGACAAGTCAACTTTATGGATTGGACTGAGACCAAGGGCTCAGAGAGCATGTGCAAGAAGATAAGGTGAAAAGTTCAGCTCTGATGAAGACATCTTACTTCATCCCCACGACCACCTGGACGACCACCAAAGAAATTACTATGCAAGCGCAGAAGGACTGATAAGATAATTAGCATACAAAGCGGGGCTAGGTGGAGCTAGGAAATGAATATGCATAGGTGTGTTGCGAAACTTAATGTATATGTAATGTTTTAGGGGATAAAAGAGAATGCAAGCGAGCAAATTGTTGCGCACGACTTTGGTGGGACTACCCCCCCCCCCCCGCCCCGTGCTGCCCAGCGCTGAATAAACATACCTACTTTACAGTCTTACTGATTGTGGAGTCACTTTTTTGTGATTCACTAAGAAATCAACAAAATCAAGGCCCTCCAGCTTTGAACTCAACAACACAGATGCCTTTCTTTCATATTTGTCAATACTAGCAAAAGAACAGTCATTGACTGCAGCATATCAAGTGATAACTGCATGACTTCAGCTGCAGCAGTCTAGACAGCAGGAAAATAACTACACCCATTAAAGATTTGAATACCTCTTTAATTTTGATAACACTTTTCAGATTCATGATGACAGTGAGGTGCTGAAGAGAATCGGAATGTCCTTTAAACTTGAGGTGGACAGATGCTCAGCTGAAGACCTAAGAACTGCAAATCACTGGTGCCTTCAGTCTGTAGCTATTTGTGCCTGGCAGTTTTTTGTTTGTTTGTTTGTTTGTTTGCTTTGGCTTTTGCTCTCCTGGTTTTCAGTACT
This sequence comes from Heteronetta atricapilla, assembly GCA_011075105.1. Taxonomy (NCBI): domain Eukaryota; kingdom Metazoa; phylum Chordata; class Aves; order Anseriformes; family Anatidae; genus Heteronetta; species Heteronetta atricapilla. The sequence continues at coordinate 81,943 of CM021738.1, forward strand.
TACTGGCCATCTTAATCCACTACTTGGCATTACAATTGCAACTTCAATGGTGTCATCTACAGGATATGGTGCAGTCTAGCCACTCATTTCTAAATCTCCATGTTCATATTTTGCCTTTTTTTCTGTGATCCTCAGTGTTTTGAATCACATTTTTTTTCTGTTTGTTGCACCTAAGTGGGAGAAGATCTGAAATCTCTAAAACTTCTGTCCAGCAACAAAGAGAAGCCATATTTCTACATACATAGAGGCTTCCCTTGTTGCTCTCTGTGGTGGTCTCAGTTTCTGTATTTGCAAACACAGATGGAGATTAAAAATGCACAGTGTGCTTGTGTTATGTTACATAACTTGTCAATAATTCCATAATTTGATGAACATACTTTTGTGTTTGATTTCTAATATGCATGTTTCCTTACCAGAAAATTAATATGTGGGTTTTTCACTCAGCTTCCGTGGAGATGAACAGGTGAATGAATGTTTCAATGCAAAGTTTCTTTAGTTTATGAAATAAAAGTAATTCTCTGTTTTACACAGTTGATGGATGGACTGTTAGAAGCATAATGACTGAAGTTATGATATTCACCTTCTCACACATAAGTATTTACTCTGCTGTATGGGACACTTGACTATGAACCCTCAAGTTTATCAAACTTGTGATTTGTATGAGCTGCTTTGGAAAGTACTAATGTTGGAGAAAAAAAGGGCTGTTTATTTTGCTTATCACATTTGTTGCAATGTTTGCAAAAAAATGATTAATCACTCGATGCACACGATCTGGCTTGTAGAAACAAAAAAAAAAGGGGGGGGGGGGGAATTATGGGTGACCCGTTTGGTGATAAAGTAGAATTGACTGATACGGCAGTGCATTAAGGGTTAAGAAGGGCATAGAGTGGTAAACAGGCTAAAGTAAGAAGTTATTTCTAGGCTTGGACAAGCCTATAGGGAGTCACATAACCTATGCATGATCAAAACGAATACACCAATCAGAACCATGCTTGCTAACCGCGTGCAGCATGTGTAACTGGCTCAGAAGCTATTAAGATCTGGCATTGCTACAGTGAAGGGTCTCCATTCTTGACTATCTTGGAGTCTGTGTCTACATTCCCTTCACACCAGTGGCTGTTTTTGATCTGAAAATAACTCCTCTCACAGCAGTAAAAAGAAAAAAAAAAAGAAAAAAAAAAAAAAAAGATTTAGAACAAAACAAGTAACAAGTACTTTAGGAGCATAAGCTCAGGTGGGGAGCTACCACCTATCAGAGCTTCTAGCTAATTCTAATACGTGTCTGCCTCGGAGGTGATCAGCTCTGGGGCAGATGCGTTCTGCAGCGGAGCTATTTTCCCGGCATCGAGGCCACTCGAGGCAGCCAAGCAGCCACGACCCGAGCAGCCACGACCCGGCAGCCCTCGTGAGCTTAGGTGGAGCCAACAGCGCCCCCTCCCTGGCTGTTCAAAGGCAGCCCCTAGGGAGTGCGAGCGACCAGGAGCGCGGCGACCAGGACGGGCAAACAGGGCGGGGCACGGCAGTTGGCGCGGCAGTTGGCGCAGGCAGGCCGAGCAGGGAGGGCAGAGTGATACCCCCGCCCCTAAGAACAACTCGTCTGACGGTTGTCAACCACTAGATAGGCCGCGATGGTCGAAGTTAGGCTGAGAGTTCTCTCCAGAAAGTCCGTAGCCACCCAGACAGACTGCCCGCTCCAAAATGCGGCAGTGTAGATCTCTGGGTGCAGGGAGTGTCAGAGCCTGCTGCTGCCATCTGAGGGAGGCAGATACTGTGTGTGTGAGGTGCAAGCAGGTGAATGACCTGGTCCGCCTGGTTGCAGAACTCAAGGGGGAGGTGGAGAGGTTGAAGGCCATCAGGGAGTGTGAGCGGGAGATAGACTGGTGGAACAACTCCCTGCAAGGCCTGAAGGAGAGGCACTGGAGTGAGACTCCCCAAATGGGGGTGGACCCCCTGCCCAGTCACTGTCGGGCAGAGGGAGGGGACCCAGGAGTGGAGGAGGAATGGAGACAGGTTCCTGCTCAACGTTGCAGGAAACGCCCCCACCTACCTACCCCACTTTCCCAGGTGCCCTTATGCAACAGATTTGAAGCCCTGGAGCTTGAGAGAGCGGAGGATGAGAGTGTCGTAGAAAGTATACCCAGGAAGCCAGGGCGAGGAAGTCTGCTCCACGCCTCAAGACTGCTTCCACCAAGAAAGAAAGAAGGATGATCATTGTGGGCGACTCCCTTCTCAGGTGAACAGAGGGTCTATTTGTCGACCTGACCCTACCCACAGGGAAGTCTGCTGCCTCCCTGGGGCCAGGGGCAGGGACATTGCCAGAAAGCTTCCCAACCTGGTTTGCCCCTCCAATTACTACCCACTACTGATAGTCCAGGCTGGCAGTGATGACATTGATGAGAGAAGCCTGAAGGCTATAAAATGTCTTCTCTTCACAAAGTCCTTCTCTTCACAAAGTCCTTCTCTTCACAAACAGAGAAGGACTGGTGGAGGGTGTGATTGTCGGGAGCTGTCTTGGGCAGAGTGACCACGAAATGGTGGAGTTCTCTATTCTTGGCAAAGCCAGGAAGGGGACCAGTAAAACTGCTGTCTTGGACTTCCAGAGGGCTGACTTTGTGCTGCTGAGGACAATGGTTGGTAGACTCCCTTGGGAGGCAGTTCTGAAGGGCAGAGGAGTCCAGGAAGGCTGGGTGCTCTTCAAGAGGGAAATCTTAATGGCACAGGAATGGTCTGTCCCCACGTGCCCAAAGACGAGCTGGCGGGGAAGAAGACCAGCCTGGCTGAACAGAGAATTGTGGCTAGAGCTTAGGAGAAAAAAGAGGGTTTATAATCTTTGAAAAATTGGGCAGGCCACTAGGGAGGATTAAAAGGATGTTGCGAGGCTGTGCAGGGACAAAATCAGAAAAGCCAAAGCTCATCTGGAGCTCAATCTGGCTACTGCCATTAAAGATAACAAAAATGCTTTTATAAATACATCAACACAAAAAGGAGGACTAAGGAGAATCTCCATCCTTTACTGGATACAGGGGGAAACTTAGTTACAAGAGATGAGGAAAAGGTGGAGGTGCTTAATGCCTTCTTCGCCTCAGTCTTTAGCAGCAATACCAGTTATTCTCTGGATACCCAGTACCCTGAACTGGTGGAAGGGGATGGGGAGCAGGATGTGGCCCTCACTATCCACGAAGAAATGGTTGGTGACCTGGTACGGCACTTGGATGTGCACAAGTCGATGGGGCTGGATGGGATCCACCCAAGGGTACTCAGAGAACTGGCAGAGGAGCTGGCCAAGCCACTTTCCATCATTTATCAGCAGTCCTGGCTACCGGGGGAGGTCCCAGTTGACTGGCAGCTAGCAAACGTGACGCCCATCTACAAGAAGGGCCGGAGGGCAGACCCGGGAAACTACAGGCCTGTCAGTTTGACCTCAGTGCCAGGAAAGCTCATGGAGCAGATTATCTTGAGAGTCATCACGCAGCACTTGCAGGGCAAGCAGGCTATCAGGCCCAGTCAGCATGGGTTTATGAAAGGCAGGTCCTGCTTGATGAACCTGATCTCCTTCTATGACAAAGTGACACGCTGGGTGGATGAGGGAAAGGCTGTGGATGTGGTCTACCTTGACTTCAGCAAGGCTTTTGACACCGTTTCCCACAGCATTCTCCTCAAGAAACTGGCTGCTCTTGGCTTGGACTGGCGCACGCTTCGTTGGGTTAGAAACTGGCTGGATAGCCGGGTCCAAAGAATCATGGTAAATGGAGTCAAATCCAGTTGGAGGCCGGTCACTAGTGGCATTCCCCAGGGCTCGGTGCTGGGGCCAGTCCTCTTTAATATCTTCATTGATGATCTGGATGAGGGCATTGAGTGCACCCTCAGTAAGTTTGCAGATGACACCAAGTTAGGTGCGTGTGTGGATCTGCTTGAGGGTAGGAAGGCTCTGCAGGAGGATCTGGATAGGCTGCACCGATGGGCTGAGGTCAACTGCATGAAGTTCAACAAGGCCAAGTGTCGGGTCCTGCACCTGGGGCGCAATAACCCCAAGCAGAGCTACAGACTGGGAGATGAGTGGTTGGAGAGCTGCCAGGCAGAGAAGGACCTGGGAGTGCTGGTGGATAGTCGGCTGAATATGAGCCAGCAGTGTGCTCAGGTGGCCAAGAAGGCCAACGGCATCCTGGCTTGTATCAGAAACAGTGTGACCAGCAGGGCTAGGGAAGTGATTGTCCCCCTGTACTTGGCTCTGGTGAGGCCGCACCTCGAGTACTGTGTTCAGTTTTGGGCCCCTCGCTACAAGAAGGACATGGAGGTGCTTGAGCGAGTCCAGAGAAGGGTGATGAAGCTGGTGAGGGGCCTGGAGAACAAGTCCTACGAGGAGCGGCTGAGGGAGCTGGGATTGTTCAGCCTGGAGAAGAGGAGGCTCAGGGGCGACCTTACTGCTCTCTACAGGTACCTCAAAGGAGGCTGTAGTGAGGTGGGGGTTGGTCTGTTCTCCCACGTGCCTGGTGACAGGACGAGGGGGAATGGGCTTAAGTTGCGCCAGGGGAGTTTTAGGTTGGATCTTAGGAAGAACTTCTTTACCGAAAGGGTTGTTAGACATTGGAACGGGCTGCCCAGGGAAGTGGTGGAGTCACTATCCCTGGAGGTCTTTAAAAGACGTTTAGATGTAGAGCTTAGGGATATGGTTTAGTGGGGACTGTTAGTGTTAGGTCAGAGGTTGGACTCGATGATCTTGAGGCCTCTTCCAACCTAGAAATTCTGTGATTCTGTGATTCTGTGATTTCAGACAAATATGATCTATGTAATGTGAAGTGTTCTGGCATGCTTACAATCTGCCAAAGGCCAGAAAATGGGACCTTAATTTTAAGACTGTATGGAAAAGGAAACAAAAACAACAACAACAGAGAAGGAACTTTTCCTTCACCTAAATTTTATTATTATTTTGCAAGTCCTTCAGGTGTCCACAAGGAATTTTGCCCCCCCCCCTCCAAAAATAAATAAATAAATAAAATACATTTTGGCATAGAGGTATAATTTCAGTTCACATGAGAAGACATTCTTCTCATTGAAGTACAGTTAAGCCCCACAAAGTGCCAAAAAGTGCCAAAAAGTAATATATTTACAAGTTAGTTTTACATTGGCATTATTTACTTGTCTGGTCTTGCATTCAGGTCTTGATCTATTACAGGGGAACATGTAATGCTGTGCAAGGTTGTTTGGTTGTATGACTGACAACATGACTTCAAAATTTTGAACTGTTTGTATAGAAGCAAAATACAGAAGAGTACACTGTCCCCAAGGGAAAATGTAGAAACTACCTGTTGCTTCTCAGGTTTAAAGTTAAAAGGGGTAAGCATCTGTTAAGGTGTAAAAAAAAAGTGAAAAAAAAAGTGTAATCAGCTGTTTGAGTACAATTCTTACAGATACATTAACATTTTCCTCTCCAATTTCCAACTTGGAGTGCAACATTTTTCATCATACTCTTAGATCAGGATTCTGATTCTACCAATGGTTCCTAGCGCAAATTTCCAAAGAAGAGAGAAGCAAACCAGTCCTGACTGCTTTGAATGAGATGGAGATAGCAAACAAATGTAAATGAAGAAAATAAACCTGTAGGAATGTTTTCTAATAATAGTCATTGTCTAAAAGCTTTAAATTGGTTGAATCCTTGAAAGTTAATTAATGTAAACTCAGATTGCATCACTGAACTTGAAGTAGTAACTTGCACCATTGCAGAGCCTCAACCACAGTTTAAATCGGCACTGCCTCTAACTTCACAAGAATGAAAGAGAAAAGCACATCTTTCTACTTTGTCAGCTACTGGCAGACCTAGAGAAAGAAAAAATAAAAGTTGTTGAAATTAAAAAGTAAGTTTTTTTTAGGACATTTCACCGAATATATAATATTGAGTAGTAACCAGACAACAAACGAAAGGGAAGATGAAACAGTAGAAGGTACTTGCATGGCCTTAATTTACATGGCAATTGACAACAACCACAGTTTGCAATGATTTATAAGTGCCTTACACCATTCACCCTTGAGACAGAAAAGTGGGATTCCCATATTATGTAAGGGGAGTGCAATCCCTCTCAAAATACGAGAATCTAGGGTACGCAACTGAGTGCTGAAAATCTTAGGACTAGGCAGTACCGAAATCAACTGAGAAGGGAGGATGAGTCTGTCTCTGGATATTCATGTAACAGAAAGGAAACTCATTTCATTTCCCTTTTGAAGACAAGGATGTAGTAACAAAAGCAAAGGCGTAAAACAGTACCTGAGGCATAGGCTACTTTTCAGCCTGCAGCAGACTATAGGTATGGGGGCCGGAGACTCGGCGGGAGTTGGTGCCCAGGGTCAGCCACGAGTTCCAGGCACTCAGCGGCAGTCAGCGCTTGGGGTCCACTGCAGGGTCCGGGGGCTTGGAAGGGTCCGTGCGCTCAGCAGGAGTTGGCACCCGGGGTCTGCCGCAGGGTCCTGGGGCTTGGCAGGAGTCGGCACCCAGGGTCTGCCACGGGGTCTGGGGTCTAAGTGGGAGTTGGCGCCTGGGGTCCACCGCGGGGTTCTGGGGCTTGGCAGGAGTTGGCACATGTGGTCAGCCACAGCGTCTGTGTGCTCAGCAGGAGTTGGCGCCTGGGGTCTGCCACAGGGTCCGGAAGCTTGGTAGGAGTCAGCGCCTGGGGTCCACTGTGGGGTCCGGGTGGGCATTGGTGCCCAGGGTCCACCACGGGGTCCAGGGGTTGGGGGGGAGTCGACTGCAGGGGTCTGCTGTGGGGTCCGGGGACTCACCGGGAGAGGGAGCCCGGGGTCCACCGCGGGGTCCTGGGGCTTGGTGGGAGTTGGTGCCCAGGGTCTGCCGAGGGGTTTGGGGCCTCAGCTGGTGTGGGTGTCTGGGGTCTGCCGCAGGGTCTGGGGCCTCGGCAGGATTTGGTGACCGGGGTCTGAGTCTTTGGTGGGTGTCCACACCTGGGGTCCGCCATGGGGTGTGGGGGCTCACTGGGAGATGGTGCCCAGGGTCCACCGTGGGGTCCAGGGGCTTGGTGGGAGTCGGTGCCTGCAGTCTGCTGCAGGGTCCGGGGCCTGGGTGGTATTTGGTGCCCGGGGTCCACTGGGGGCTCTGGGGGCTCGGCAGGAGTTGGTGCCTGGGGTCCGCTGCGGGGTCGGTCTGGGGCCTTACCATGAGACGTCACCCGGTGTCCGCCGTGGGGTCCGGGGCCTCACCCTGAGACATCGCCTGGGGTCCTCTGGGAGGTCCAGGGGCTCATCAGGAGTCAGCGTCCAGAGTCTGCCAGAGGGTCTGGGGGCTCAGCAGGAGTCAGTGTCTGGGGTCCGCTGTGGGGTCCAGGGGCTCGGCAGGTGTCGGTGCCCAGGGCTCGCTGTGGGTCTGGGGCCTGGGTGGGATTCAGTGCCCAGGTTCTGCCACGGGGTCTGGGGCCTCGGCAGGAGTGGGTGCCTGGGGTCTGCCGCAGGGTCTGGGCGCTCAGTGGGATTCGGCGCCCAGGGTCCGCCATGGTCTAGAGGGCTCATCACGAGTCAGTGCCTGACTTACACATTGACTTATTCCAAACTAAATTGAGATTGCATTTGTTTGTTTCAGAATCTCAGAAATAAATTCCACGGTTTTAAGCAGTTCTGGATGAAGGTGCCTGCTGGAATATACAGCTATATTTATTTACACATTCCTGTGAAGAGACTTTTCCAGTTACCTCTGCATTCACACAGTGCTACCTCTACATTGTCAACTCTTCCTGCCGGTTCACCAATGTTAGTTTCAACAGCATATGGCCTTCCTAGATACGTATCTCAAGACTCAAAGACTCAAGATCCTTTTTCTTTTTTGAGTGTTGACTACACCAAGTGATAAGATCCCAAATTATTTGAGAACATAGTTGTATCCTACATCCCTAAAGACCAGGTGAATTAAATGAAAGATCAATGGGAAAACTACACTTGAAATGTAGTGGTCGATGATTCAAACTCCAATGATAACTGGTTATTAATGGTGTTCCCCTGGAGGTACAGTTGACTTGGGGAAAGCAGTTGGATGGAGTCTAGGCAGCTGGTGGGTGTAGGCCCAATAATGGAGCCAATGTTAAGAGGCTTGATACAGAATTTTGTGGTTGGTGAAGAGTGGTATCAGGTGATATTAAGTGTTTGAGATGTATAAAAATAGTTTTTTTGAATAAAAATGTGGTCCTAGATTACAGGCAAGATCTTTCTCTAATCTTGTTGTAGAGCATGAACTGTAGAACTCTTTTTAGTGTCTTAAATGGACTCAGCAGATATGATACGGTACATCTGATTTGATGTACCAAAACTGCTTGGAACATTTCAAGTGAGGATTTGCTTTGCATAAGATTTGGAAATATTTGACCTGCACAATGATACTAACACTTTGATTTCTGTTGGAAACACCTTGCTGTGTTTTTAATCTTCTAAAGGACATGGGCTAATGGTGTGGTGTTTTGTAGTTGCCATGATGAAGAAATGCATGCAACTCTTTCTGGAGCTAGAAATTACATCTGTTTACTCTTTGGAATGCTGAAAAAATTGTTTAGGGCTGAACTTGCAAGACAGTGTACTTTTTTCTACTAGATAACAGTAGAAAAAATCTGGGTACCAATCCTTGCAATTTACGTATATTTAACAGACTGCCATGTGTCTTTCAGCCCAAATGCCAAATGTACTAGACATCTTATATACATTTTTTACTACACTTTGCAACTGTGGAACCACTAGCATCACACCCATGCAGTATTTAGCTTGTTTCCATGCTACACAAAGGACTAAAATCTTGAAGCATGCCTGTACATTCTCTTGCTTTTTCTTTCATGTATTGCATACAATTAAAGATAAATTATCTTTCAGCTTGCTGAGATACTACCTATATATTTCCTTGCTATTTTATGCCAATAGTCCTCTATTAAAAAAATAATCTATTTTTTCCTTAAATGCCAAAGTAATCTTCCAATACTTTTCAGATGCTGGATTACCAGAACTTTTCTTCACCTGGTTTTCTTTCTGCTAAATGAAGGTCCCACCTACCCTACTCAGCTCTTAGGATTATAGTGAGAAACCTTATTTTAAGGAATGCCCTTAACCATCAGAGATCTCTTCTAGATGCTTCCTCCCAACTTAAAGCAAAGAAAGGCATGGTAAGTCCCACATATTCTTAGGTCTAGAGCCTGCAGTCGTGTCCTTCAATTCTTAGGAAGAAGTTGCTCATTGAAAATTTTCATTGACAATTTGTTTTGAACTAAATAAAAAATGAATAACATCTGTTTAATTTGTTATTTTTAGAAATTAACCTTATGTATTTTACTTGCATTTAAAAGTAACTATAAATATACTTAGCCCTGCAGCTCAAATTGGCTGTCTCTGAGCAGATTTGTCTGGTTTTAAATATGGACGGCCAATATATAAGCATTTCTATATAGATAAAAGTGTGTATAAACTGAAGTTCAGCAACTGAAACAAAATAACTTCTGATCTTTTTCTACAAACCTAAGCTTTCCTCATCCCGTGCTTTGGTACTTCTAAGCTGATGCCCACAGGAAAAGGAATAAATATCTAAAGGGTGAACTGGAACATCAGAATCTGCTGAAGCAAAAACAAAAAAGAGACAGCTTCTTAACAAGACCCTGAGACTGCATGCTATCCTGTGATTCCTTATGATTTAAAACAAAGTTCTGCCTGTATGCAGAAATGTGTTTTTTATTATATTCTCAGTTGAAGAATGCCAATGGGAATACAATAAATAAATAACCTGCTTGCGTTTGTGGTCCATTGCAGGTTAAGCATTTGAGTCTTTGCACCAAATGTGCCTTTTCTGTTACAGAGATTTGCCGTCTTCACTGTTTACCCTATACATCTGCTTGGACTCTGGAACGTGTTTATTCCAAGCAAACTGTTGCTGTGTTTGTAGCATTCTGTGTTTGCCCAGAGCTATGAAGTTAAGTCAAGACTGGTGGGAACTTCTGTGCATTTTCAGAATGGATAATGTGGTGGCAAGAGAAGTGGTAAACACAACCTCCTGCATATTTAAGTGAATATTTGTCAAAAGATTAGTACAGCTGTACTGACTTAGGAAAAGAGACATAAGTGTTGATGCTCCATTTAAGAGAACTTAATATACTATACTTAAATAGCTTACTATATTACACCTTAGAACTTTGACAGTCCTACTCTCCAAGGGTATCACAGGGACTATTTGAGTCATTGGGATAGAGTAATCTTTGTGGCCAATCCTTCTTCCCCTGCAAACATCTGTTGAGTGTCTAGAACATATGGCAGTTCTATTTTGTTTTTCTCCCCCCTCCATGGGTTTTCCAAGAACTATGTATAGGAGGTCAGGTCAGGCTGTAAGCCAATGCTGTTAGCAGTTACTAGTGAAATAACTGTGCAGGATCTCCAGAGTGTCCTTAAATGTGACTGAATATGTTCTTGGTAAAACATGATTGTCTTGTGAAATGGGTATGCGTAGAGGATGCTAACCTCTATACTTGTGAACCGGGTCCTTAAATACTGTTATAAATATTTTTCAGTTTTCTGCCACTGAAATTCCTTCCTTTACAACTTTTGATGACTTTTCCCTAATACTTAATGATACTAAATAATTTCATGATTTTTTTTTTTTTTTTTTTTTTTTTTTTTGTACAGCAATTATGATTTTAGAAACATACCCCATTCTGCCTACTGCATGTCTGGAAATAAAATCTTTAGTCTGTTCTGTTACAGTTTGCAGTAGTCCTAGTGCTGGAGTTCTCAACCCACCATGTACCAAGGGGTTAATTTGTTTCCATCACTGGGGATTTGAATTGTTTGTCAGTGCTGAGGTCACTGTCACTGTTAAATGACAGATGTCTTTCTGAAAATCCCTTGCATCTTTCCTTGTGATGTAAAGTTCAGTGACTGCAATAACAGGGTGTTGTTCTTTAATAACTGTTAAATTTATTCTTTAGAGAATTTACAAAGATGTCCTATTGCTCTGGGAGAGCTCCCTTGATGCTGAACTCTGCATTTTCTTTTTGCATAATGCCTACAAATTTAGAGCCACTGTACTCCCAGTTGTATAGCTTCTGTATCCCTGGTTCAATGCTGCTGAAATACTCGTAAATCTCCTTTCTTCTAGTGGCTTTGTGCAGCAGCTGGGGTATGACAATAAGGTCCCTGATCTATAATTCCAGACAGCCCCTGAGGGTGAGCATATCAACCAATCCTCATCCCCAGTGTAAGCCCAGGGTACTTGCTGTCCCTGGAAGGTAGTTGTCTAATGCTTTCCATTTGTATTCTGTATGAAACTCTTCTTGATGCTGGACTGTTGTTCACTTAGAGAATTATTCAATGCACAGTATATAAACTCCCACTGGAGATTGAATGCATGTAAATAAAGCATGCCTTAAATCTAGCATAATGTAACTTTAAGTGAGAAGAAATAAACTAAATCACAGCGCCCTGTAAGGCTACATTCACTGCTCAGATCTGCACAGTGCAGTCACAATCTGCATTTCTATGTCAAATGGATAGAGGTGAAGAGGACAGCTGTATAGGTTTTCTAATTTCAGGGATTTCCTGGCTTTTTATTCAATTTGGTTAAAATGCAACACTGACTTTTAAAAGTAACAGCTATTTTCCAAATACTCTCGTGAAATAGTAACATTGATGTTAAAACAGAGAGAGACATAGTTTGAAAAATGTGATTGATTGACCTTTATGCTGCACATGCCACATGAAAATGTTACTTTATACTCAGTGTTTCCACACCACCCAAAAGCCTGGCAGGCATTTCAGACTACAGACAGAAGATGATCCCTGCTCTACAGACTTTGCAATCTCTTTGTGATCTCTAGCTATATTTATTTCAGCTATATTATTTTTGCAACTTTGCTACCTGTGTAGGAGCATTGACACGTATTTTAACTGTAAATTATTTAGAAAGGGTCTGCTTGAAAGCTAGTACTCATGTTCTTATAAAACTCCATCATATGTTTTAAACTTTGAGTTTAATGAAGTGTAAAGGGCTATTTTTAAATGCAAGGTGTTACGCATATGCTATCAGCCTTTCATTACACTTCGTGTACCCAAGCAGATTTAATGCTGACACAATTGTCAGACTAATTTTTTCTGCATCAGTTTTAAAGCAGATTAAACTGCTTCTGTTTCAGTGGTTTGCTATTTGCCAGAAAAAAAAAAAAAAAAAAAATGTATTTTTACTGAAAAACAGAAGTCACATGTTTCATGCAGTCAAGTGGAAAGCCCTGTGTGAAGTCCTCAATGCACTGAAGCCAATGGCAAAGCTCCCGTTGACTGCAACACAAGCCAAGGCAGTGCCCAGCATGTTTTAGTAAGATTGAATATTGGACACTTCATCAGCATTACTCTTACAAAACAGATTGTTATTCTCATATTATAGAAATATAATACCGCACGTGCTCTATGAAAAAATAATGCACAAAGAAATTAAGTTAAAATAGTTTTTTTTTCATTAAAATATTTATTCTCACATATAATTTCCACATTAGATTCTTGCACATTTTTAAGAAGATAATACCTTTCTGGAGGAGGTGGACAGAAGATTAGGGGACACTGATCTGTCAGAACAGATGAGTAGCTTACTCCTGAGAACAAACTAATGGAAATACAAAGTCATATCTGATTTGTATTTCAGTCTTCTCTTTAAAGATATCTCTGTTTATGGCCTTTATTCTGTCCTTCCCCAGATGAGGATTCAAGAAGGCAAAGAGTAAATCCTGTTTAAAACTTCAGTGACTGTGTTCATAGAGGCTCTACTGTAAACAAATGATTCAGTTGCCCGAATAGAATGTGGAAGAATATAGATCAATCTCTAATAAAGATCAATCTCTAATAAATTTGGATATGGTCTAAAGAACTTGATCTGTACTGAAAGAGTTAAGGATCATTAAATTGCAGTAGGCTGTTTGAATTAAGCGAGGCACCTGTAGGTTTTTTTTTTGTTGTTGTTGTTGTTTTTTTTTTTTTATGATATAAATGCAATACATTGCCTTTCAGAGCATTAAATATGCCTTATCTCTCTAGTCTTGCTTAATTGCAGCAAAACTCAGTAGACACAAAGTAGGAAAGTGGACCTAAAATAATCTTCAGAGCGCACGGTTTTGTGCCAAAGCATGGTGGTTTGCTAATTTTATGTAAGAGCCAAGCACAGTGCTTGGTGAGAAGATGGACATTCGTATGGTCTGCCTGTAAGGGGTTTGAAATGCTCATGTAAATGTATGGTGTAGTTAACATAGTCTTAACCAAAAAGAATTTTTCCTCAACATTAATTTGTCTTTGTTTTATCATTACTGTTCTCAAGAGGTTTCTTTTAGCTGGAAATTTGTGACCACATGATTTTAGGATGCTAGAGATGTTCAAAATAAGGAACTACTTTCTGTAAATAGAACCTGGTTGCTTCTATTTCACAGATTTTTATTTTTTTGACAATATATATGTATATATATATTTACAACAGTGATCACAAAGACTTTATCAAACTTAAATATTTTTATTTGCACAGAATGCTTTTCAATAAATGGTGGCAAGAATTTTGAAATGAGAAGATCTTTAAAATATAAAAGATAATTAACCCAACAAGTTTTAAATGTAGCAGGTTTTTTTTTTTTTTGTAAAATATTTTTTCTTGCAAAGAGGCGTTATTTCAACCAGAAGTCAGAAGTTTCCTGTTTTGCAGAAGTAGTGGCTTTCAGAATGTAAATTTTGCCTGATAATTGTCTGTATGCTGTAGTCTTCAATTTTCCCTCTCTTCCATATCATAAATATTTGTTTGATTTCCCTGCTAATATGTGGAGGCAACATGGCGAAATCAGAGACAGCTGAATCCTACATCTTTGGGATATTTTCTTGTCTTTTGCTCTATTCAGAATGTCTTGTGTCTCAAGCCCATAGAGGGTGCTATAATGGTACCCTTAATCTTTTCATCTTGTTCCCATATAGGTTTCATTTACTTTATTCTGCACAGCTTTAGTACTTCACACCTATTTTAGTACTCAAGTTAAGCCCTGTTTTATAAATACAGCAGGGTCCAGATTTTATCTTGGGAATACCATCAAGAATGTGCAGAGTTGTGAACATTTTGGGCATTTGACTTTCTGGTAATTGTTCTTTCCAGCTCTCAGCCATGTTAACCAAATGTTAATTTGTAGGTTGATGGCAGTTTTGTTAATTAAGGTCAACTTAGTTTCTCTGCTGTTCACCTCCTCCCAGATCATATCTGTATCAGCACTCATGACCTTTGATTTCTTGTCTAAGTGGTAAGGTTATGCTGAAGGCAGTGCTGATGGGTTCTCCCTCCTCCCCCTCCCCACCCCAAGTTGTTCATTCACTGTTTTGTCCAAATTTCCAACCTTTGAATCAATGATAAGTGTTACTGGAAACCTAAGTATGGACAAAGGCAAACATTAATCTTTGAAAGAATGTACAAAATGTTATCCCTCCATTCTTCAACTCATGAACTCTTAAACTTTTTCACGATTGTTTTTTTAACGTAGAATCTATATTTAAACCAGATACAATATTGAACACTCGAGTCCAGATGGCTCCAACTTCAGTGTACCTTTTGTATTGCAGAAATAAGTGCTTGAGGTTTTAAGTGACTAAAATAAAATACTTAAAATGGAAAATAAGAATGTGGGATTGCACAAGCATTTTGAGTTTATTTCAGACCTCCAGTCGCTTCCTGTAAGAGTCTAAATGTTGAGTTTCTGGGACCCATGTTATCTTTCCAAATGGAACTTGGCCATAATGCCGCACTCTACCCAGCTGCTTATTGTGGGGTTCTTTCTCCTAAAAAATATTCATATTTAAAGAATAATCCTAATTATATGGGGGCTTGATTTTTACTTTTTCTGAAATTTCAGTCAATTCCTGTCTTTTGTAAAAATTCTTTAGGGCTTTATTGACAGACTATTCTGAAAAAAAAAAAAAAAAAAAAAGGCCATTTGGCTCATTTAATGTTATTGTAAAAGTACACAAATGTGGAATGTTTGCAAGATGTTTCTGATAGCAATTTGCAATACTACAGTTCTACTTCCAGTAACCTGCTCAGAACATATGGTGGTATGAAAGGGAAATATTGCTTCAAAAAGTAACTGAGTAGAGGTCAAGGGTTCTGCTCCTCTTTAGCTCTTTCAAAGGCTATGTTCTTCAGAAATTAGTAATGGCTATGCTTCTCACTTGGGTAAGGGAATTATAACAGTTCATGAAGCAGCTGAAAGTAGTTTGAGATTTAAGTTCCACTACAGGATCACCTATTTCCTTGTTACTGTAATTAAATAGCCCCAGAACTTCTGTTTAAATGGAACCCCTACTTTGTACTTGTGTTCCTTTGAAGAAGATACTTGCATTTAACTTGCTTTTTCTTTTTTTTCTTTTTTCTTTTTTCTTTTTTTTTTTTTTTTTCTGTAAAAACAAGCTAGAGATGGAAACCCCTCCACCCAAACAACAAATCAAAACATAAAGTTCAAATTGCTGAATTCATGTGGCCGCCAGTCTTAAGATTTTATAATGGAGCCTGCTGGTTGTTTCTGTGCAGCAGTGTGAGTAACAAAATGAGATCTGAAGTGAACTTCCTGGAGTCTTTTTGTCTTTTGTGGTGGTAGGCAGTAGAGCCTGCTGTAATCCTGTGATGATCAGCACTGATTTGTTAGCTTCACCAGAGGGCAGGGCCTAGACCACAACCTAGAAAAGGTCTACCTCGCTCTCATGCTTTTCTTACATTTTATAAGCTGTTCAGAGCAGGAGCTCTCTCTTTTTCTGCCAAAACTTCTCAAAAGTTTTTCTATTAAACCCTAACAAAAGATAACTTTTTCTATGTGCAGATTCCTTGCTTTTGGTAAAAATCTGATCTGAGGGGTTGTTGATGTTAGTGACATAAAACTTCTTAGAACAGCCATCATGGGGTCTCCTGTGCAGCTGGGCTTTTCACAGAGCATAAAACCATCGACAGGTACACCTAAGAAGATCATAATTCCTGTGTTCATTCACAATGGTTTTCAAAGTCGGTGGAATTAACAAAGTGGATCTTGCTTATGCTTGTAATCTCTAGATGTAAACATTTTCCTATGCTTTAAAATAAATGTCATGCTCTAATCTGTCACCCGGTGTGCTGTAGTGTGCAGTACATGTAGCCTGAGTAATCCATTTTATTTTAGGACTTGACTAAAATGCAGCAAACCTCCCCTGTGTATGTATGCCTACTTTTGCCTGATAGCTGCAGTTACTTAAAGGTGAGGTGTGAGGGCATGGATGTTGTCTCCTTCACTTTTTTATTTTATGCAAAATAAAAAAAAAAAAAAAAGAAAAAAGAAAAAAGAAAAAAAGTGGCTATCCCACTTGTTTTTAACCACCACAATATTAAGGACACTGTCTCAGTTTCCCTATTTTGTACAACCAAGTGGGGACATGGAAAGTATTAACTGGGAGCTTTCACCACTCTTCAGTGAGAGGGTAGGATGGATAGGCTACCGAGGACTCAAAAAGTTTTCTTTCCTCTCAAGTTTTGTGATTTAAGACAAAACAATGAACAATAAGTTTAAAAAGGAAGGGTAGAACTCCCTTGCCATTTAAATAAAAATGTCTGACTTCTGATTGTTTGTGCTATAGTGATCGTGCTGCTACTCTAGTCACCATGTTAGCCCAAATGAGCTGCTATAAGAGAAAGCAGAGGTAGAAACGTGGCGGTTGTCTTGTCCAGCATACACTAAACACAATACTTAACAGGAAAGAAACAAAGTGGCTTTGGCCTGAGGGAAGTTCATGCTCGTAGACCCAGTTATGGATGATTAAACGAATGTGTGATTTTTGGGGCAGTTATTCCCAGCTGAATATAATTGGAAGCCTTTTGAAATATTTCTTCCCATGATGGTTGTGCACGCTTGTGTTTAATCACTAACAAAAGAGCAGATTTTTTTTTTTTTTTTTTTTTTTTTTTTTTTTTTCTCCCAAGAGTAGCATTCCATCAAGGTAAATAAATTGAGACAATAAATATGACTGATTTCCTGCCTGAGATCAAGACAAATTATGTAATTGTGCTCTTAGTATTCTGAGACGGTTTGGGGCTTTGGGCATACTTCTGATTTTTCTGTCCTCTCACGCAGTTGACAAGTAGAGGGCAGCAAAGGCCTAGTTTTAAGTTCAAAATCTTTTTTAGATGTGTTTTTTCTTAAGCTAGGTATTTTTTATGTCAGCTTGATTCATTGGTTGATGCTCTTTCCTAATTATTAGAAATAAGTATAAAAACTTAAATAAAGGAAAAAAAATCTTTATTAAAATACAAATTAATTAAAAAACTTTCCCTGCAATATGTCTAACCTGGTTATGAAATAGCTGCAACACAGGAAATAAAAATTTACAAAACCAATTAAAGGACGGCATTTCAGTATCACTAGTGAGAAGTTTGTGCTGTTTTGTGTCAAAATCTATATGAACTGTGTGCTGACTTGTAGAAATTAAAACAAAATAAAATCATGCTCAGATATCTCCCACTTTATTTAAAGAAGAAAAAAAAAAGAATGAGAGGCTTGTCTGCAGCTCTAGATTGATATTTGGATAAATGCCCCATCTTTGCCTCAATCATATCACAATGTGACATTATTCATATTGTCCAGTGGTGACACCCTGATTTCCTAAGTGCAGTTATGAAATAATGGCAGTGATGCTGCAGTATCACTGTAAATGTTTCACAAGAGGAACAGGAAAAGCGTTAAAGAAAAAATGGAAGTAGAAGTAGATGCTTATGCATTCATCCAAAAGGGAATACCTAATGTAGTATTTTTAGCCTTTAATAATGAATGATGATCATTAGTGCAGAAAGTAGAGTTTACTCCATCAAATATATTGGAACATATATTTTTTCTTTTAGTGATGATAATGCAGTGATTAACTGCTGCTGCTGCCTGATACAAGTATTGTATTTTACTGTGCAATGAGTATGCAGTGAGTTTAGGGCGTACTTTGGGCTCAAAGCCCTGGGTTGATAGTGAAGATCAGGGTCTGAAGTTGGCAACAGGTAGCTTTACTGTGGGCTTCAGTTCTGAAAGAGATCCGCTTTAAAAAAGAAAATCCTCTGGTCAAATGTTCTAACCCATTTTGAGAGTAAGTTTTTGTATCATGTAGGTTCACAAGACAAGGAATTGCATAGCTGTGTAAGAACTTGCATTGTATCATCACCTCAGATAATAAAATGTTCAGATTTTATAAAATCTGTCAGATTAGGGGTGGCTTCTCAGTCTTGTCCTCTTTGTCTTCTATACGTGTACTAGAAAATCCCACTCTTTCAGTTGTGTCCAAGTTTCAGCTATTAATTTGGCTTCTTTTGTTCATAGTAGATTAATAAAAAGTGGGACAAGAAGTTCACAAAATGTAGAAGTCAGGCACAAGTTTGATGGTGGTAAACAAAAAGATGCATGCCATCTGTCCTCTGATTTCTTATTTCAGAATTGTAAGGTATTTTGTAGATTTAAGTTGAGACAATGCTAACACTCCTCTTTATTTACTTTTTATACTATTTTTGTATGTTTCTGTCAAAATGTTAATATTGTTTAAAGCATATTACACTAATTATATATGTGCTTGGGCTTTCATTGCTGTCAACAAGTGCCTCCTTTGAATGCCATGGAAAGGGTAGTTTGGCTTCCATGTACTTAGTTTTATTTTGCTTTGGAGTTTGGATTGCATTTGTCTTCCCTCCATTTATTTATTCATCAGTGGTTTCCAAGGAACTGTATTCCATGCTTAGTTTTAAAATGCCTTTTTGAAGGATTAGACTTTCCTTATTCTTTCTTTGCATATCATCTATCCCTCATTGACAAAATCTTGAAATACTTGTTCTGTTTGCAACTGTGCCCTAAAATCTTTGCAGGCATTTTGAAATATCTCCTGCTTTATCAAAACCAAGTTTTCAGATATGTTACTTTGAACCCCATCTTATCTCAATAAATCTCTTAGGATTTAAAGTCTAATTGTTTATGAAAATTTCATATTTTAGCTCTATAAAAATGAACACACACTCTTTTTAGATGATGTATTATTACCTGATGATTTAAGTGCCAGAATAGTATTAGTATTTAGTATTAGTAATAGTATTTACATATAATATGTAAAATAATAGTATTTACATATAAGAATGGCTAGTATTTAAGTATTAGGATAATTATTGCATGTTAATTCCTTGTATAAATGACAAATATTTGTATCTCCAAAGGAAATAATAAGAAATGTAATTTTGTACATAATGCTGTCATTAAAAAAACAACTACTCAGAAATCAGAAAAATAGCAGTACCTAGTGGGTAGTGTCGTAGTGTGAAGTTACGGATATCCAGAACTTGAACCTTTATGCTGTAACAATGTAAGGGAGCTCTAAGCCAAACTGGCTGTTTTAATTTCTGTATGACTAACATTTGGGAAATCATGAATTTTTAATGAATTTTTTAAACAGGAGTGTGAGGAGGCTGAAGCATGACTTTAAACATTGCTGCTTTGAACCCAAGGTAGGTCTGAGACATTTCTGTGATGAAATTGTATCATCTAAAAATAAGCTAAATTGAAAGACTGAAATACACTTTACAGATTAACTAAAGCATAGCTACTGTAATGTGCAAAATATTGTATTTTTCATTCACAAGCTAAGTCTGTAGTGCTGCTGGTAAAAAAACAGATTGACATTTGGTCATTATTTCTTATCAAGGGTGTTTTACGTGTAATGCTATTTGACAGCTATATTCTAGGTCTGACAGCATTGAACCAGCTTAATTCCCACTGAACTGCTCTAAATACGTGGTATTGCAATCAGTTTAACAACCCCTGAAGGCAATAAAATCTCTCCTTTGAACACACACAAGGGGAAGAAATCTAAGATTTATAAAGGGCAGCAAGAGAGGGGCAAAGTTTATGTGTGAGCCTATAATTGATGTTTCCTTTGTTGGAAAAGAAAGCTTGAGGATGCTTTAAGAATTAATCTTTAACAAGTTCTAATCTGCACTAACAAGATCTTTTCAAGATGAGTGAGAGAGAGATATGATACCAAGAGTTTTGTCAGATTCAGCCAACGATGAAAATTCAAAGGTACTGTGTAGTTCAGGAACATTTTTGAGCAGATAAGAAAACTTCACAATTAAATGTGAAATCTGCTAGAGCTCCCTGCCGCAGGTGGATGAGTACAGAACTTGTAGCCTAGGCTGCTTGTTCTTTACCATTATAACCAAGTGAACATTCCTATGGCTGTGAGCACTTCCTATTATCTGCTGAATATATAGAATAGATAGGATGGAACTGAAAGTTTGTCTGCTGCTTTCAGTCTTACAACATATAATTTGGCAGATCAGGCACTGACAAAACAAGGGTTGAGGCTGATAAGCTTAAATAGCATCTTACCTTCCAAGGTATTCCCAGTGCTTTAAAAATGTACTAGATATCTCCCATCAAATATATATATATATCTGGCTCTAGGATGAAAGATACCATTTCTTTAAGAGGATACACTGACACTCAGGATTCAGGAACAAGAATGTAAAATATTTAATTACAATTGGCAATTAAATTCTTTTTATTATTCTGATTTATGTCCAAAAGATATCCTGAGAAATCTCACAAAGACAAGCTGCAGCACTGTTGCACACATGCCTTTGATTAGCCAGCACTTCTTTTGCTATCGCCTGGTGCACAGAGATGTCATGTGAGCACTGTGCCACTTGGTCTGCTTAATTTATAAGATCTGAAGCCAGGTGTCATGGTGAAGGCCAGATTGCTCTTGTTACATAAAGGCAAGGAGAGATTGTGCCAGCAGAGGAGGTTGACAGGGCAAGAATGTGGATTACTGTACTTAACTCACACAGTCCATCCAATGAAATATGAATATTGTGCAAAATTATAAATTCTGTCATGGCCATGTGATCTAATAAGGTATTAAAAATGCCATAGGAGCACTTTATTAGGATCTAAGAAGAATCTTCTCCTCTCACATACAGAGGAGGCCATTACGAGAATAGGCTTTCAGAGCCTTCCAAGTTTCCATTTGCAGAACGACACAGTGTAGGGTTAAAACATAACCAGGTAAGAGAAGTCTTTGTGTTCCAGGTTACATCTATAAAGGCAGTGATCAGGTAGTAAATCATCTCTGTGTGCAAGCAACTTACTTGTCTTCCAAGTAAGGTGGTAAAATAAACATGTTATTGGAATAGGCAGTTGCCAGACTTGCCAGCTAAAGATTCAAGCACTACACAGTGATGTGGCGGACAGTGTTCTAGCAGAAGCAGCTAGTATCTGAAGTTGGTGTTTTCCTCCTCATGCAGTGCTGCAATTGACTGACACAGAAAAGACAAAGTTCTCTCTCTCTCTCTCTCTCTCTCCCTTTTATTTTTTTTTTTTTTTTTTTTTTTTTTTTTTTTAGAGAGATTAAAAAGAGTTTGCCAGGAGTAATTATTCTGTCAAAAGTACTTCCTTCTAGCTCTGGTGTACTGATCCTCTAATTTCAGTAATCATGTTCTGTTGTCTTTTTGTTGCAATAGTTAAGATTTGGGGCTGTCAGTCTGCCTCAGTACTGATTCATTATCCTACAGAAAAGAAGGTATCTTTCTTTTTAACAGTTATATTAGCTGTCACTTGCATTCCTGTACAAATTCGATTAAGTATTTGTAATGGCAGGGTCAATGGTTGCAGGTTTGATACTATTATTGTTTGCATTTAATTTTTCTTAATTATAAATCCTATAGTCCAGGGAAAGTGGTGATACAGTATTACAGAAAGATGCCACTTCAGTATCTGAGTGATGAGCTTCTGCTTTAATGTGGAAAAAGGGAAAAAACAAATTCCCTCTTCTCTGTGGTGAATAGGCAGTTACAATGCAACACTTCTCTACAATTAAATCTCTAACAATATACTAGTGGGATGCTATAAACAGCTGGGCATAGTCTTCTAGGAACATGAAAACAATTGTTACTTCAACTAATGTCAATAGAACTCTGAGAATTTTCATCAGATGAGAAACTGTCTGCTGTTGATATCTTTCCATGTTCAGTTGCATTTAACAGGTGTTGTCAAAAAAAATGTATTCAAAGGCTTGACTGCATTGTGGCATGCCCTTAGCCACTATAATGTTTGCATACGAAAAGCTTCTATTCTTCTATTACCACTTCTGATTTTGCAGACCTTGTTGGTTAGTATGGGGGTGTTTTAATTTAGCTCAAATGCCTGTTGCTGTGTGCAGGGCTTTCATGTAAGACCAAGTGTATAGCAGTCTTGATCAAATCATTAGCATGATTATCAAATACATTCCGTAGCACACAGCTGATTTCAGTTGGCTAAACAGGTCTCTCTTCACTGTTTTGACTTCTTTTTTAATGCTTGTATTCTGTTTTCTGTGAACAACTTACATGTAGTTCTGTTCATAAGCCAGCTCATTATTATAAAAATTGTTAGGTTCTTTTATTCTCTTCCTCTAAATGAAATATTACAGACAGAAAATAATTTAGACCTCAGTTAATCTAATTTCAGTCAAGCGCAGTGCCATTGCTTTCTGTGTTGCTATTCTGGTCAAAAACCAAGATCTAAAATCAGTAGGTTTGGTGTTTATTGACAATAGAGAGAAACGTAAAGTCCTGCCAGTTCAGGGTAGCTCTAAAGAAAAGAGGCTTTGCTGCTGCTTCCTTTAATGTTACAGGGAAAGTTCAGTTACCCCTTCCATGCTTAGTAGTTTTTGGTTTTTCAACGCACATCCTACAGGAACAGACTGATCCTTTCTCCTTGACAGTACAGTGAATTAGCAAAGAGCAACTGTGGTACTGATAGAAAATTTGCTGCAAGGTACTTATTTTTATAATGCAACACTTATGTTATTCCAAGGTAATTTGTGGTCTTCTACTTCTTCTATACTTGTATACTCTAGAATGAAAAAAAAATAAAAATGATTTTGAACAGACTCGCTACTCATCAGTGTGAATTAGTAAGGTTCTATCCTAAATAATTAAAAAGAAATTAAGTAGAGGCACTAAATCTGTGTCTCATATGAACATTTCAGTAGGGAAAAATATATCTCGTTGGTCATAAAATGAATTATAAATGAACCAGTGAATCTAGTGGATCATTTCAAATGACTAATCTTAGTCAACCAGGTAAGCAAAGATTGCTATAAATTGGGTTAATTACTGTAGCTTGAATTTTAGCTCAACTGCTCTTAATTTCAACTTTCAAAGACAACACAAACCGATTTTGTACTCTTAGATTATAATGAGCAGTCTTTATTCTTTAATCAGTTCATCCAGTATCTGGCAGTCTACTGTAACATTCCTTTGAAGTCTAGAAAGATCTAACATAATTGAAGAAATGTCGAACTACTTGACTCTCTCTTTTTTAATATAAAGGAATTAAACATTAATCAGACTTGTGCATCTCAATTAAGCCAATTAAAATTATCACAGAATGTACTGCACAGAGCAATAGGTAGCTTTAATGTTTGAATACATTATCAAGTTTTACCTAATGTTCCTTTTTAAGATGTTTGTTACTCAAAAAGGAAATGCACGCAACACATTAAGGAAAGCTACCGTTGTTTAAAAAGTTTGACTAACTTCATTCAAGTAGTGTAATTGCCTACTTTTATGCACAAGATATGTTAAAATTTGTTGCATTTAGTTAAAAGTAGTACCATGGATTACTGTAGGTCTTCCTGCAATGATCTCATTTCCATATTTTTTGTGCTCATTGTTTTTTGTGAGAGAAATATTACACATTATTTCCAAATTAATTTCTGTCACTGAGAAGTATGGCTTGGTCTCTACTGGCTGAAATATATACGCAAAGTACATATAATTACTAATAATTTGTAACAAGTGTTAATTGATAAACAACTCCCTCTGGTAGCTTAATTAAAGCTGTAGGATAGCAAGGTGATTTACAACTGGGATTGATCTCAATTAGTCAACAAAATTTGTGTAGTCTGTTCAAAGAAGAAGGAGGAAATTTAGCCTAGTGAGGCTTTGGGGATTTTGTACATTGTAGTTTTTATTTTTATTTTTAAACAAGAGAAATAAAATCATGAAGTATACTAATGTTTTCTGCAGTGATCTACCTACTGTATACTAAGCTTATCTTTTACGCTACCCAGCATTTGTTCTTTCATTTGTTTGTTCATTGTCAGGTTACAGAAAAATATTCAAACATTTCTTTTCATTATACACAATGCGATAAAAAAGTCAATTCATACAGAGATGTACATTTTAGAATAACACCCCCGAGAGACCACAAACTAGAGAATGAAAAACATTTAAAATATGTCAGTTTTTGATCTGACTTAGAGATTTGTTTATAAACCGGCATTATGCAGCCTTAATTAAAAGATAACACAGGAAAGACAGCATTAGGGAATAACTGGATATGTGGAAGCACACTGATCTTATAAAGTCAGCTATGCTGTTTCAGGATTCACTACTCTTTTATCATTTGGACTGATAGTAAGAATATAATCTATGAGTACTCGAAATTGCCCATGTGGAATAAAAAAGTGTCATCTCTATTTAAACTAGATCACAGACTGGCTGCAAACAGCTGCTGAAACATTAATTAATTTGTTTGCAAATAAATCATGGATATGTACTAGCTGAAAATACTGATATAAACAAGCATGAATGTTGTGCTTCTTAGATTACCTATGGATCCCTGGTTTGCCTTCATTTTTTAAGATAACTTTATATGGACCAGCAAAACCAATACAGAGACCAGATAATCTGGAAGAACTGAGCCTTCCATGAAAGTTGTCCTATAGTTATACTGATGTGCTGAAATGCAAATAAGTTTCAGTGCTTTTAAAAAAAAAAAAAAAAAAAAAAAAAAAAAAAAAATTTTACATTTGCGTAGGACTGAACCTCATTTAAGAAAGATTTGCTAATCAAAGAGAATGAAATATTTTTGTGGAGGCAAGTGAATGTGGGTTTAACAAGTTTGCAGCGAAAAATACAGCTTGATGACTTCAGCTGTGCAATTTATGTTCCACTGTATCTTGAATGCTTTTTTGGTAATTGTGCAGCATTCCTGTATAAATTCTGCATTACTTGGTGTGAAATGTCATATACCTGATTTTCGTATACTACGCAGGATATGTTTAATGTCTATGAACTGTTTGAAGAAAGGCTAAATGCTAGATTTGTAGCTTCACTGACCTAGAGCCTAGGCAGATGTGCCCAAACCTGTACTCATGACAGCATGCACATCCCTGGGGCTGGCCTTATAGCTGTTACAGTGCTTTTCATTGTAAGGGCAAATCCTTGACTCTGTCCAGTGCTGCCCTGGGCACTGCATGTGGTAAGCAGAGAGGAGGAAGATGGCACCACAGGCTTTTTGCACTGTTGACATAGCTTTATTTTCAAGAATGGAAAAAATAAATGTTAGATTCTGCCAAGGGATGAGTCTTGCATATGTAATATGAATGCTACAAGGAGGCCTTTGGATGCTAATAACTAACTTCCAAGTGGCAGGCTGCTCTGTTACAAAACAGATGCATTTGTTGAGGTTACAGGATGTAGCCAGGCAGGACTTCGTGACCTATATTCTGCATTGTCATCTGCATCACAGAGATACTGGGGCTGGCTGTCTTACTTATGTAGCTTTTCCTCTACATATAAAAAAGGTTTTGTTTACCACCCCTGCCCCACAGTTCACCCACCACCTGCTCCAAGTGCAGCTATTCAGCTTCCTGTGGCATAGCACATCCACTAGCCTGACTTTATATTTGTCTAGGTGCTTGACTTTCTTCTGTTTAGGGAAAGGAGGAAAATATTTTACTTTATTTCCACTCAGAACACCAGTTTAACACCCCCCACACACACACACACCATCCACCTTATGGAGTGAGGGAGGAAGCTTTTGTCTAAATCTGCAGGCAGTATCTGCATTACCTGTAGATCAGTTACCTAAGGATAGCTGTATGATCTTAAAAGTTATTATTATTATTATTATTATTATTTTTAATGTATTTGAACTCTTGGAGTTGTCAGCCCACTTAGGTGATGTGGTCAAACTACTCAATTTTCCATGTTACCTTGTGCCAATTTATAGCTTACAGGAAGAAAGCTCTGGTTTTACTGTCCAGAGCAAACTGTTCTGGACAGTAAACTGTCCTGAATCAAAACTGTTTCTGAGTTTTGTTTATATTAAATGCTAAAACCTGTGATATTCTGGGAAGAGGTGATAGTAGAATGTAACCAAGCAAAATCCCTGCTCTGTAGAATGCCTATATCCATTTTGTTCTTCTGGTGCTGAAGTTCCTGTTGCCAGTGCCACCAGGTTATTTAACCTTTAACCTTATCCCCACTTTCTGGCTCCTGATGAATATATGTACTGGGCTACTGCATCATCTCATGCTCTGCAAGATCTTCCTTTAAAGTAGAGTTTGGCACATCCTGTGCTTAAATTGTGTTGTCTTCTCAGAATTGACTCCTCCACAAAAGGGCTGCTTTATTGTGTTTTATTGACTGGGTTTTTGGTTCTTTTTTTTTTTTTTTTTTTTTTTTTTTTTTTTTTTTTCCAGTTTGAAGTGCTGTGTGTATAAATTTGCTTAAAGAGACTTCAGGCAAAGCAGGAGCTGGGGGAAAGGAAAACACAAGGGGTTACAGTCTTGTAGCTTTTCAAGTTACTCTTTGCTGCTAGTTTCTTTGAGAGCTCAGTCACCTCTGTGATCAGCTTTAAACTGCTTTATTTATTTATATACTTGTTTCTAGCCAGTGTCCCCAGCTCCACTCTTGTCTAGCAGCATAGGAGTCCCTCTAAATCCATACTACTGCGAGCTGTCTGGAGGGTGTTACTTACAGGGAAGTGACAAGGCGGGAGGTCTGGAATATGCTGCCATGGTGTTGTTGCCAGACCATGAGGAACTGTACTTAGGGTCTGAATGCAGGCCTCCCTCTGGGTTTTGCTGCTCTTGCAGCTAATTATAATTGTAAATTTGCCCTTAAAATCAAATTCTGTTTAAAGAGCAACTTTTGCCTTGGGGCAGCTTGTAAGTGGAAAATATTTATCCAAAAAGCAGTTTACTTGGCTTATGATTTCCTGTAATCCCTATATTGTTCTCTAAGATATTTGTATGAGAGTGAAGAGCTGCTTTCTGCAACCCAGCCTCTCCCCTGCTCTTTGTGCCTGATCTTGTACAGAAATCATCGCCTTTTGTTTTATGATATCACAGCTAGCTCCTATAGAAATGGCTGGTTACTCCCAGCCGTTATGTCTCCTAGTGGGATCTGGCTTTCAAGCTACCACTTCCTCAGAGTAGTGGCTGGGGCATGTCTCATCAGGAATTTAGGCTCTTGGTTCTTTCTTTCAGCACAGGACAATTTTCATAGAATCACTTTACCCCATGGCTACAGCTTACTCTAAGCTAAAACATAACATTTATTTTGTCTTGTGGCAATGCTACCCAACAGTCTGGAATCAAGAAGCAAAGAATAGCATTGTGCTTAATTGAAGTGCTCCCTAATATCACTTGACTGTTTGAAGTTATTCAACTTCATGTCTTCATCTGAAATTGGAACTGTTTTGTTTGTTTGTTTGTTTGTTTGTTTGTTTTCTAGTTATGTAAATTCCAGTGCTTCTTTGGAAATCCAAATGCATGAAGCTGTTTGTGAAAAATAGACCCTGGAACAATTGAGCATGGCTGGTGCACCAGTCCTCCCACAGGTGTGGAAGATGGGGCTTCAAGTTGCACAGGTTCTTACTTGGGAATGAGCCATGCAGCTATTGGCATTCGTCTGGAGGAAATAGAAGGAGCAACTAAGCTTAGCTAACCCTCCTCATTTTCCCAACTCTTTCTGATTCATAAAGGTTGAGTTTCTGAGCATTTTTGGCCCATTGTATGTCTTTGTATCTTGATTAGCAAGTTAAAGATCAGCTAATGCTTTCTGGGTCAGCCAGGAAAACAAAACTGCTTGGATTCAACCACAGGCAATTTGGTATCAAATTCAATATAGTGGATTAAAACTTACATAAGATGAAATGAGAATTATTTTTAAATCAATGTGAAAGTGTACACAAACATCAGTTTTGTGCAAAACTTGGGTGGAAATAAACTGAGAATAAAACAGAACATAAATAAAAAATAAAAAGACCCACTTTGTGTTCCAAAAAACACCTTTATGTTCCAAAATGCCATATGGTCAATTGTTTGGCATCATCCTCCCAAGTATGCTAGCAATACTCTACAGGTTGCTTAACATCAGTGTCCAGACAGGAGGCAAGAGCTGAAATAGTGTGCTGTGAAAAAGGGATTAACTTGAATGCTTCCATCCATGTGCCAGCAACCAGGCAGCACTGGATTTTCATTGCCTCAGAATCTGATGGTTATGTTGGATTTTGCTTCAGTAGGAATTGTTTGGATGTAAGTTGTAGAATGATATTTTAATGCTGGCTGTTTGAGTCTAGGTGGCAGATAATTGTAAGAAAAATCTGTTAGTTTCTTTTTCTTCTGTCTTACTATTTATTTGCACAATGAATAACTATCATTCTCCTCATGGGGGACCAAAGCATACATCAAGCTGTTTTAAGGATGAGGAGTAAACAAGACCCATGAGTTACAACATATACTCAGAATAATGCAGGGAAACAATGAGAGGTATTATTGCAGCAAAACTAATTTCCGTTTTTTTATAACATTCTAACCAGAACAGTGAAGGACATCACAAATCCATTCATTTATTTCAAAATATGCTAAACAAATCCCTTCTTGCATGTAGTATTTGTACAACATGAAATTATTATTCAATAAGTTGACATTTTAAACCTATTACCACCTAAACCCATCTATTACTGAGCTATTCAGAGCACTAAGTTAACATTTACCAGAACATTCATCCTCACATCATGGGGAGATCAAGCTCAAATCCTTTATTTCATATTCAGATCTTGTTGGGTCAGGATTGAAAACTGCTACCTTTCTGATACTTTACTGAAAAGCCACTCTGAAATCCACAAAAGAATTATTATCAAGTTACTGCAGTTATTCAGCTAGATGTTGACTTTGATATGTCAACTCTCTGATCTTTAATAGAAAATTGATGGTCTTGCCCCAAGGGTCAGTCATATGCATGGCCAGGATAGGCCAAGGTTTGCATTAAATTACACCCACCCTTGCATTCTCATTCTCTTGCAGGCAAAGTCAAACAAAGCCAAATGGATCCCTTGTTAGTTTTGTTTTCTTTATTGTTTTGTTGGCATATGGATTTAATTCTATAATGAGTGACTGCTGGGCACCATCTGCTTTATTGATTTTCTGGGGAGAGTTTTTGTGAGAGGACCGGAAGCATAACAACATAAAAGCAACTGGTGCAATTTTGTTCTTGCTCCAGTATGTGTTTATTATAGCACTTATGCCACAGTTGACTATGTCACAAGAAGTCAGGTTAAATTTATTTTTTCCAGCCATTTGCTCTCCAGAACTTGCTTCCTCCAGTCAATTCCACTATGGCTTCTCTGGCTCCTGTAAATTTTGTACCTGTGGTGACAGCAATGAATCATGCAAACTTTGGGCCTTTTTCAGTCTTGTTGGTTGTCACTTCTTACAAAACTGCATTTTTAACTTATCTGAGGAAGGAGTGCTGTACGGGGAAAAACAAGGACATCCGTGGTCTGGGACTGCTTTTCAGATCCCAGCTTCTAAAGTGCTGGCTGAAGCCACATTGGGTGAGCTGTTGCTCCATGCGTAATTACTTTGATGGCTGCAGATGAACATGTTGTGTGGCAGCAACTAAAGGACATGAAAGAGAGGGAATGCACTTCCTGTTAAGCAACAACAACAACAAAACAAAACCCTCTGTTCCTCAAATGCTTTTCCTGCAACTGCTATTACATAAACACCACGTCAAATATTTGGATGGAGATTTGGATGGTGTAGCAGCACCTTTTGGCTTTATTTGTAGCTTCCTACATGGTACTTTTCGCTTTACTCTTCAATTCACACTGTTCGAAGTAATGATAGATCATGAACACAGCTTATTCCTTTCTCAGAACAAATTTTGTTACCAAATCACTGTAGAAGATGACAGAAAAGTTTGGACGTGCCTCTCTAGATAACAATGGTAAAATAAGTCACTTTTTTTTTTTTTTTTTGACTGAAGTTGGCCAGCACACTGGCCAGTAAAATAGGCCTTAATGGTGCAGTTAGAAGATCAAGTGTGGACTATCTTGTGTGTTAAGTAGAGTACCCCTTTCTTTTTATTAAATCCAGAGAGGGTCTTCGATAGAGAGGAATTGCTTTTTAGAGGTCTGATCATTTTCTGAGTGTGCTGATCACAAAAAGACTTAATTTACACAACGTCTGTCTATTATTTGCATTGCTTGGCAGTGTTGTTTGGTCAGATGGATTTTCAAACACTTAACCATGAGGCTGCCAACTCTCACTGAAACTCAATAGGGTCTAACGTTCAGAGAACCTAAGTGATTTAGGAAGACAGGTCTCATTGCCTTTCAGAAAGATTTATATTCCTAAGGCTCTTAAACATTTCTAAAAAAGCCAACCTTGGGTTTGAAAGTCAACTTGGATTCCAAACACACATGCTAAGTGCCTTCTCAGAAGCAGACTGTTCATGGTGCGCACTGCGGGACCTAGATGCTTCATATCAGGTGTGTGTAAGACAGCTTCAGAAAGAGGGTGTCAGACTGTAGATCTGAAGGAGAATGCACAGCATAATAGTGTTAATATAGCTCTTAGTGTCAAGTTAAGAGCATCAGAGAATATATAGGAATGATTTTTTTAGGAATAGCTCTTGTAACTGCTTTGATGTGAATCTCCTTCATCAAACTCAGAATTAACTTTGCTGAAGTCAATAGACTTTGCACCCTTGTAAGTGAATGCAGCCCTCTAACTATATATGCTATTATAGAGCAAAACATACAGATTATAAATAACATCACAGGGAGACTGGTTCCACTTCATCTCTGCAGTAATTCTTCTGATACACTTTGAGTTGCATCAGCATAAATTTGGCCCACTGAGATTAGTATATATATATTTTTTAAAAAAAGTAGGAAGCCTTTCTTAGGTAGAAAGGTGCATATAAATCCCTGTAACTCCAACTTTGATCAGCTTAACACTCGGCTTTCTGTGTGAATCCTTTACTTTCTCTCTTATTTCAGAGCATCTAATGCTGGCAAATGCCTGTTGGACCTACAAAATTACAGTGCTGTACAGTGGAGGTGCTGTGAAACTCCCAGAGCATAGAAGTGATGTTCAGATCAAACTGTCTTTCTCTTCCTCTGTGTGTGCATGTGGGGAGAAATACTGCATACAACTCCTTCAAATATCTTTCATTTTAGAGCCTGATCCTCTCACCCACTGATTCCTCTCATCTCCCTTTAAAGTTAATTACAGTCAAAAGTGCTCATTGCCATTCATGGTGCAGGATTAGGCCCTTAATTATCCTTGGAAATAGTCATTCTGTTCTGGGCGATGAAAATGTGGCATATCAGCCTTACCTGGTGACGATAATAACTCCTCATGTTTGTCTAAGACTCCTAGCTATAGATTCCAAAGCGCTTTTAAGATGAGGAAAATTCCCCAACCCCCCCATATGTCATATGCATTATACACCAATGTATGGCACCAGCTTATGGTTTTGGTTCATCCCCTAGGAAAGAAAAGATTGTATCCACTCTTTAAAATAGCTCACCATTTAATACTTTTCTGTATAATTAGGAAATGATATTCATCTGACAAAGTACATTCATTAAATAATTTCAAAATAAGCTGGAGGCATTGTTTAAACCTAGTGTCAACATAAACTGTAAAAAATGTGCAGAGTAGTTAAATCTTAGCCAAAAGTGTATGTTAATAGAACAAGAACACTAAGTGTTTTTTTTCTGCTTTTTAAGGCATCAAACTATATTTTAGTGCAAGTTCTGCCTCACAGCCATATCTGGCCCCTTCTTCACCCTAGCCCTTTTATCTCCCTTTGTTCCATGTCTATGCTGAGACTGAGATTTTCCCACCTCTCTCAGTCTTACTGTGGCTCTGAAAGATGATTGCCTTCCGGTGAAGCCCTTTCCCCTTCTTCTGTACCCAAGCTCCATGTTCAATGAACATCAAAAAGCCTTATCATACCCTGATGGTTTAAATCTTTAAACAGAGAGTAACAGCCTGAGTACATCCAGACCCCTCACATCCTATAGTCTTGTCACTATGTGTTCCTGCAACAATTACCAGGAGAGGGAGGCTGCGGAGTGAATCAAGTAGCATGTGTTGTCTCCCTGGACTCCATGCTGATGCTCTGATCAGGACTTCAGCAAAATTCTGTTTGAAATGAGAATAGACTAATTTTCATCAGACTCTTCTCAGAGGAATCCCATGTGGGCTAGCATGCCAAGGGTCATCATTAGAAAACTGCCTTCAAAAGAGCTGAGGTTTCTTGTGGCAAAGCTTTCTCCCTTTACTAAATTTATAAACATTTATGTAAAAATGTATAGATTAATTGTTCAGCTTCCTTGTTTTGGGGCATTACTTTGCAGGCATACATACTTGAAGAAATATGCTTGTAAAAATAGCCCAAGTAAGGACAAAAACGTCCTCATTTTGACTGAAAATTCAGAATACCATGATCAAAGGACGCTCTAACTCCCAGCTGTTCAAAGGGACTTATACTAAAAAAAAAAAAAAAAAAAAAAATCAGATGTGACCAAGAATAGAAAATAACTCGTTAAGAGCTTAACTAGATGATGACAGGTGAAGCCATCAGTTGCTTAAACAGTGTAATGTTTTTCTAAGCACTTTTTTTTTTTTTTTTTTAACACCCTGGAATCAATTTATACTTTCTAGAGATCATTATGAGATCAAGTAAAGTTTGTCTGCAATGGAAACCAAATACTCAAGCCACTGGGCTTTAGAGTAATGAAGACATCACTTTACTACAGTTACATTTTTGTAAGCATTGAGGAGGAATTACTGAATTTATTTTACACTTCCCATTTATCAATTTATTCTGAAGTAGTTGCAATTCTTAAAAGGCAAAAGAAGGGTAATGGGAAGTCCATAAGAAAGAGAATGATCTCTGGAAGTTTAACTATAAGCTTTCAGACATAAAGAAAAGTCTTTTCTCTGCCTTTTGAGACTTAAAAGCAGTGACTAGGAGGTGGATATGATTCTCTCCTCATTTTTAGAGCTATTGTTTAGCTACTACAGTGTTTAAAATACATAAAAAAATCTTTATAATTCTCTTAAGCAGCTTAAATCCCTTTTCACTTTCCCCAGGCAAAACCTGTTTCACTTGCATGTTTTTGGGCTCTGACCTTCACAATGCTGATCTCCCAACAGTAGTAGCCAGTTTCTTATTCTTTAAGTGCTAGAGGAATCATGAAAAATTCAAACACTGGGTTTCCCTGAGACCAATCTGGTGGCTTTGTCTTTGTGCTAACTGCTGCTTTCTATGCATCATTCAGAAGGTACATACTGTTGTCAGCCCCTGAATTGCTACTTGGTGTTGAACATGAATATTTGTAGCTTAGCAAGGGACTAAATTTAAAAAAATTAATATTTGACAACCTTTGAGAAGGCATTACTAGCATGAAACTATATGTATGAAAGATGGTATTTAAAAAAAAAAAAAAAACGAAAACTTTTTTCACTGGGGTAATTCTAAGCACTACAAGGTTTGTTTTGAAACATCTCCGATTGCTGGACTTTCTTCTGGGTGCATGTATTATGATTGTACCAAAGAAAATACTGTAGTAGAGTTTTGTGTTTGTTTTGTTGTTGTTGTTGTTTTCCCTGTATTCTGCCGGGGAAAACTCATTCTGTGTATATACCGCTAATCCTATCTGACCAGAAAGCAGATGGTATATGGTATATTCTGGTTACACATCAGAGATACATCCAATGGTAAAATTGCCTTTTTCCACATTTCTTAATTAGAAATAGAATCAGCTTCAACTAATAGAATCTCTTATTAGTAACAAAAAGAATTGCTAGCTCTCCAGTTCAAGTGGCATATCTGCATAACTTATAGCCTTAAGAGCTTATAGAGTCACTCATACTCCTGGCAGAATGCCATTTACTCTCCCATATTAATGACTTGTTCTAAATTTAGTCTGCTGTGACAAACTAATATTAATACAGTATTTTATGGCCCAGAGCATTGTTAATGCATAAGAATGAAACACTGAATCAAAGGAAGGGGAAAGGAGGCAAGATTACTTAGTATGATTGTCAAGATATAAAATAATCCAACTATGTAGATATTAAGACTTAAATATAATACTCTGCTTATAGATTTATATTATGTGAAACATTTTCTATTATTTTAAATCCTTGCAGTATTAGTTTCCTATTTTCAAGGGTTTATAACTCGGCCATAAAAATTCGCTCTGGGCTGAAACTTGTCATATAAAGTCTTAACCTGGGAATATTTTTAAAGCAAATTTTCAAACAAATCTGTGTTTGTCTTTGGTAAATGTGGGACAACAGTCAACTTGAGGCTACTTGCCTAAAAAAACTATTTTCATTTTAGGTTTTGGAAAACAATGGGAAGTGATAAGCTCTTTTCATATTATTTTACTTTATATTCTTAATTGCAATCTATTAACAGGGCAATGTATTTGACAGGCAGCAACTTTTTACATGTCAGAGTTTCTTCCACTGAAATCAAAGGGGAGTTTTGTCACTCTTTCAAATAGATGTAGGATTGGCTATTTTATATTAGCTAAATTGGCTATTTTATATTAGCCAAATTCTTATATATTTATATATATAAAATATATTTTATATTATATATATATTATATTTATATTTTGTATTAGCTATTTTACACTGATGATTTGCAATTTCAGTATTATCTAAAGAGTTATTTGCATGATTATGTATTTCAATATCCCTTTTCAGTTTATGTAGCATTCTATATGACTTCATATGTTACAAATATGTACATGCGTACATGTTTACAAGTACATTTCTTCTGTGAAGCCTAAAGCCAAATCTGAATTGAACCAATCCATATACATGTGTAAATTAAGATGAAAAAAAAAGCATAAGACTCAAACTGATGGAAGGAGCTCTGCTCAAAACTGTGCAGAGTACGTATGATGTCTGCCAGAATGTCTAGAGTTGTGAGGTATGCCATAGATTTCCATTGTAAATAGCAGTTAACAGATGGCATCTGAGCAGAAGTGGAAGGGTAAGATCAGCAATGAATTGTACACAATGCCTGCCTACATGTGCTGTTACTTAAAGTCCACTGTATATGAGGAGGAATGATTAAGTCTTTTGACTGGCTAATGGCAAAATGGGTAGTTTTACAAACAAAACAAGCTTGGAAATGATATATATATATATTTTTAATGTACTTCAGATCTCTGATGTAAAGTCCTCTGACTTCTTTTTTTTCCCCCCTCTTTCTTTCCACATTCACTTGGATTAGGAAGCTTATGTCCAGTGTTTATATGGATAAAGAGATTAGTTAGGGAGTCCAGAGTAGACATGGAACTTGAAATGTCTGGGATGTGCAATTCAGGTGCACGGTGAAGAAAACAGTTCTCTGAACCTCATCTGAGTCGTGCTGCAGAGTGCTCAGGATGGAAGTTGTGCAGATGGAGAAATGTTCCACTTGACATTCTGCTCAAGGAATGTTTAGAAAAATGAATCTACTTTATGGTGTGAATTTAACCCAGGTTAGTTAACCTGCATCCATTTCTATTGTGATATGCTGCTTCTAAACAAGCAAAGTACCTGAATGCTTGGTTGTGGGATGGGAAGGCTAAAAGAACTTTCTCTGGAATATATGTAGTGTTTTTGTGAGCAATTGCAATTGGTGTCATTGAAGAAGGAAAAATATCTCCAACTCCAGAAAGCTTTCTGTGGATGGGGAGACTATGGAGTCAGTAGGTGTCTGGATTTTAGGTCTAAACAGCACAGATACTGAGCACAAAGTGTTTGTGGGTGTTTTTTTTTTTTTTCTTTTTTTCTTTTCTTTTCTTTTCTTTTCTTTTCTTTTCTTTTCTTTTCTTTTCTTTTCTTTTCTTTTCACTTTTGTGCTAGTCAAATAGGAAACAGCATGCTGAAAAGAACAGAAGAATCAAGAGTTCTTGCTCTTCAGCCCTTTCAGCAGCTCTCCATGCTCTAGGATTAGGGTAGATATCAGAGTTGGGTGCATAGTTCTGCCCAGGGGCTGTCTGTCAAACTAATGACAATAAGTTTCATGGGTGGTGGCAGATCCATGCCTGACTGGGCAGGGGGAATGGCAGAAGTTAAGTGTAAGTCACACAGCTTGGGTAACAGAAAGATCAGTGGTAGGGGGCTGTAGCTCGCTGGAGGCAGATTTTAACGAGCTACTTCACAAACTGGGCAGAATCATTTCCAGCACAGCCCTTGTTTTGGCACCAACTCAGTCTCCTACATGTTGAGAGAAAACCCCTACATGTTGACAGAGAACCACAGGCTAGAATATATCTAAAACTATTGTGTTTTGGAATAAAAGCACAAGAACTGGCACCAGTGATTAGTTGCCTTGCATATTGTGTTGCTTAAGCCACTAAGGTGGGTAAGATGCAGCCAGGGCTGGTTGCATCCCATTCTGTAGCATTAATAAGAGTATATCTGCAAGAGCAAATCCCTGTTCGTTCAGATTTGTTTTAGCTTCATTGTGTAGAATGCCAGTGCTTTCCACATTACACAAATTATGGAGGTCATTAATCTTCATATGCCATAATTAAGTCTAAGTCTACAGTAGAGTCTATGGAATCCTTTTATTGGGTGTTTGGGGAGCAATGGACTGGTGTTTTCCTTGCTCTTCCTGCCAGTACTAGGTCTTTACCCAGCAGAGCTAATGATCTAAACAGCCGACTTTGTCCCTTGAATCCTGGTCATATACTTGTTCACTGGAGAGTGAGCAAAATGTCTTGTTGCATAGAAGCCAGGATGGAATGAAGGTAAGTGCAATTTTTGTCAAAATTTGAAAACAATTCCTGCGCTCGCTTTGCACTCCTACAGAACTGCAAAATAGGTCATTAAAACTTCCTGTATTTTGATAGTATTTTTGTCTGCCTTATCTTCTGCTGACTTTAATTCCAGTCATGCAGCTGTGTTTCTGCACACTGTATAGAAAATCCCCTCAATGGAGTCACGTATATCTGAACTGTGTGGCCCATATGTTATGAACAACGGTTGCCGTCGAAGCAGCATTTCTGCACAGCACCATCAATAGCTATGTATGTGCATGACATTAAGCCCTGTTTTTGACATACCTTAGAAGGTTACTTTATATGGTAGAGATTTGCATTCTACATAAAATGTTCTGAGACAAAACTTAAATTCTCATTTTTTAATTTATTTATTTTTTAAATTATATTCTTCTCCCTCTTCCTCACAGATTTTTTTGTACCACTTCTGGCTTTTTGAGATGTAGGTATAAAGATAAAACCAAGAGGAGTTAGATCAGCAGTTTCAAAATGTGCTCTGACACCATGCATCTAGATTGTGTAGTGTTTCATTTGAGAAACCTGAAAGAAGACTGTTTCTAAGAGATGCTAAGAATCTTACAAAAAGTCAGGCCTCTCAAAGACGTGGGACGTTAGACACCCAGAACTGGTTGCCCTTAGATTTGCTTGCCCTCCTGAGGTATTGCCATTCTTTGGTATTATTTTGCTTCTCAGTAAAATCTTCTGTATTGATAGTATGGAAGAAAAAAAATCCCAGCGGCTGTCAAGATAGAAGATTTCCCACACATGAAATGTTGAAACCTCCCATTTTATGAATTGATACATAACAACATATATATATGGGTTGAAGGAGTAGGCTCCAAACTAGTTCACGTGACTGCCTACCCACTATAATGGGCAGAATACCTATTAGGTAGCAGTGACTGTGAATATCCTTTTTAATGTTAGGTGCTTTCTTTCATACCTTTAATTAAATGCAAGTGTTCTGTTTTTCAAGAAAATAACAGGGAGCACAGACTTAAAGAAATGTTTCCTTATGTTCTTCCTGTGCACACTCTTTTGGACTATGGTAATGAGTGGTGGGTTATTCTTTTATTGCTGAAAGAGCTTGTTTAGCATATGCAATGTATTCAAAATTACAAAATGAGGAAAGCTGCACGTTAGAGCATATTATCAGTATGCACTTACAGGAAAATTATCCTATGAAAAGCAAACCCCTCTACTTAAATACTACTCATAAACTACAAGACAACTGATTCTACCTTAATGGGTGAAATTGCAACTTGATGGAGAAATAAAACCAATACTATTAAAATATTGAGCCTGTATAAATGTTAACAAATTGGAATCTATTAAGTGTATGTTTTTCTGGGAGCTGGAGAGGCTTAGTTTGTGTTGGTCTGTTTAATTATACCTGTGGTTTATGAGAACTTCCATGCTTTTTATTCTGAGGCTGTATTTGTC
This sequence comes from Heteronetta atricapilla, assembly GCA_011075105.1. Lineage (NCBI taxonomy): Eukaryota > Metazoa > Chordata > Aves > Anseriformes > Anatidae > Heteronetta > Heteronetta atricapilla. The sequence continues at coordinate 120,318 of CM021738.1, forward strand.
AGCATTTATTTTCATTGATGGATAAAAAACAAGAGTTTGAATTTTGTGTAAATAAATGAAGCATGGGAGATATCTTTATCTTGGGAAAATGAGAAAGAATAATATGAATCAAATCTGGTGGCAGACATTTTTCACTGCTCTTTTCTTTCCTTACATACTTCCAGTTAACTATCCAATGCCATTGAATTGTGTGAACTGTAGGCTAATTTGATATACAGGATTTAACTCTGAACAACCTGTGGTGGTGGAGAATCTCGAGAATGTTTAGGCATATTATGAGAATTTTGGCATATGATTACAAATGCCTGATGGAGGCTTACAATATGGAAACATGAGAGACGTGGAGGATACAGAATGTATTGAAACTGATTTCAGCCTTTTTATAAAACAACAACATCACCACCAATAATATAAAAATGTAGAAATTGCTATTAATGATCCAGATATCTCATTAGACTCCTTTGTCTTAATTTGATACATACTTCGGTTATTTCAGTTAAGTTTTCTGTTTAGCCCATATTACTCATGTAACCTGTGCGTGTTCATCTCAAAGCCAGCTGCTCACTAGAGGGCAGTATTTGATAAAATGTATAAAAAAGGAGGCTTTTTCCGGAGAAGTGAAGGAAATAGATGCTGATCACTTTAGTAACACTTTTAAAAGCGTTCTCTGACATGAGTTTCCATTTCTGTATGTTAGCCTGGAACACTCTTTGGCTTGATGAGACTTTTGGAAATAATTTTAAAGATTTATTCCACTAATAAATACGAATTGTTTTTAGATGGAGATACGATTTCAGGTTTGTGGAAGTCACACTTGCCCTGAAGCCTCTATCTTCTATCCTTAGCCTTTTAAATGTACGTTAATTAACATTTTAAATTCTTATGCTATTTTAAAATAATAAAATATGACTAGGTTCACTTGTCCATTAGCCCTTCTTTTTTTTTTTTTTTTAACCTTTCTTTCCCCCTTGTTAGTACTACTTTTCAGGCAGTCCTGTCAGAATTACTACTTTATTCAGCAAAAATCTTGGTTGCTACAGGGCCTCAGTAGGCCTTTACTACCTGGCATCTGTGGAGTCCAGTCTTGGTACTGGAGTGAAAAGCTTCTCTTGTGCTGGTGTTGGTTCCTTGATGGTGATTGGTTTGCAAGTCTCTTCCTGGGCTACCAGCCATCCTGAGCAGGCTGTTAACAGATCCACACAGCCTCCTGAGTGCCAGGAATGCAATTGCCCAGGAGACAGGCTATTTGGATGGACTGACTAGAGAGGAACCCTTAAAGAAAAGTGTGATTTGGCACTTAGGTTTAGATAAGCAGGTATTTTCTGATTCATCACTAGCCAAGAAAACCCATTTTGCTTCTCTGAAGTAGGTGCATCAAATGAAAACTGACTCCTGCCACCAACCGTTAAGGATCTATCTGAGGGGACTAAATCACCCTTAGCATTCTCTCTAGTTGTAGGGGAGGGAGAGATTGTTCAAAAGGGCAGTTTAACTGACCTAAGGTTTTGAAATGCCTTCTGCAGGTGCATGTCCTCTTCTCTATCTAGAGGAAGCATTTGAGTGATGAGACATCCAATTCATTTGTCTAAAACTGTGGCACAATCTGGACTCTGCAGTCACATATGTCACTTCTAACAGTGATTCCTGTGCATTTCCCTGGTGAACCAGAAGCAAATATGACCAGTGTTTGTATATACAAACATGTACATGCATGTACATACAGTACAGTGTTTGTACTGTACGTGTGCTGGGGTCTGCTCTGATGGTTTCACAGACTTAACTTTCTTTCCAGGTTAAGCACTGTTGACTTAAGTGAACTCTTTGTAAGTGACATCTTTGCTGTGATTGCTAGCTGCATGGGAAAGGTGAAAGCTGGATATGTGTACTCAGGCTACAACAAACATGCCCAGGATACACCTAGCTCAGAAGCTGGATAGTGGTGTATCATGTTGTGCCTCTCTCAGTTCAGACTCTGGCTGCCAAGTGGGTGAAGTTTTTATTGTTTTCTGTTTTAAGCTGTTTGTCTTTAGTGCTGACTGTTGCTTGATGGTTAAGGATATTCCTGTGTAGTTAGCAAAACACAACGATTAATTTGGGTGACAGGAGGTGTATAAATGGAACATCATTATCATTATCTTTAGAATTACATCTTTCACATGCCAGGTAAATCCAGGAGGCACTTAAACATTTTTCTCCTATGACATTATCACAAATGTCAGATGGTGCTTCAAGACTATTTAAGCAAAATAAATCCAGCAGCCAGGTTTGAGAGTAAGGCTTGTATCATCATATACATTTTATTTCTTGGAGTAGATTGTCACAAGCTATACTTTATTTAGGCCTAACCAACCAATGTGTCATTTTTAATTGTTGTTAAATACCTCTCTTAATGTGTCTTTGTTTTGTTTTGAATCTTTGCAGGTGTGTGAGCTGACAACCAGTTCGGAGATGTTTGGGTAACATTCCTGATTTACATCTGGTGTAAGATGCCTGCTTCTTCTGTCCTACTTGCATGTTTCTACCTAGTGAAGTGGTGTGTCCCCTCAGAATGTGCTGCTATAAAGGAAGAGGAAGGAACCGTCTGTGACAACCATGGTAACCACAACTTCTTGGGATTAACCAAGAATTTTCAATTCTAATCTGTATCACCACAGTTTTGTATCATGCCGCAGTATGGTCAGCCAAGAAATTACATCTCATCAACAAAGCAAAGAAAAATGTCCTGGTCTCTTCATCGAGGTGAGATAATTGAAAGGAGGTTCTTGCAAATGTTCTGCTCCAGCTATATCTACATGATGCCCATTCACCATCCTCAAATACTGGTGATCCCTGTATGGTTGCTTCTGTAGCTCGAAGATAGGAGGCTCTAACATCCCCTCAGCTTCATTCCTCTGTTGCATCTTGTTCCATCCCTTGCTTTCTCCTGGATCTCAGGTAAATGAGAGACTTACTAGGAATGCAGATCCCATTGCCTTCCAATCAGGAAAACAGGAGGGGTGGCAGCAGTTCCCCAAAGGGTAGAGCCCCTAGTGCTTTTGATCCCATGTGCTTGGGTGGGAGCCAGCCCACCTCCCTCCTCTCCAGCCACACACACTGCACTGGTGAGACTGTGCTGGTGAGGACTGGCATCTCCTTGAGGTACTATTCATTGCATGGCAAACTGCTTGCTCAGAACTGTGAGCTCAGGCTCTGACAGGGATTGCAATGGTAGTTAAAATTGGTAAACATTTTCTAGTTTGTTTTTATCATGGTGGAAGCTAGAAATAATTTTAAAATGGAAATTGTTGTAATCATATGCCTTTAGAAGTGATCGGTTTTCTTTCTGTACTGGCCCATGCTATCCATGCCTGAATACATCCATATCGTTCAGCTTAAAACAAACAAGCAAAAAAAATCTGTGAAAGATACAAGAGCAAAGGAGTCCTGAAAACATCATGTTTGGCCCTCTGTTTTTGGCTTTTCCTTTGGGCTGAGGTATTTAATTCAGTCTTTTACTTAGACTACAAACTCATCTGTATTAAGAATATACAGCAGTTCTCTCCTCCTTTTGCTTGTCACTCTTGTTTTCTGCAATCATGTCCATCTTGTTGCTGACAGGATAACAATGGGCTCGATAAAACCTCAAACACATGAAAAAGCTTATTTAAATTTATATTATAAATCTGTAATTGTTTCAAGACTTTATACAGGGCTTCACAGACCATTGGGAAGAGGTGTACACAAAGGTAGCATTAACAGACTTTGGCCTGTTGGTGGGAAATTCTTGGTGAGTAAATCTCTGATTACGCTGGTAGATTGAGGCCTGTACACCTCGTCTTCTCAGGCAGCCTTTTCAGGACTGAAGTGGATGAACAAAAGAGGCATATGCCAGTGACAAAGTGCCAATATTTGTTAACAGATGTGATCCTTGTAATGTAGCATGTTTTCTTAATTTGGCATTGCTTGACACCAGGAGGATCTCTGTAATAAAGTATCATCAGCTACATCCAATAGGCTTTCCTCCTAAACTGGTATTTGGTTAGTATCCATGCTCTGGTTGAAACTGGCTTCCTACCTTGTGAGTGGGCACTATGCCACTCTAACAGATGGGTATGACAGTAGACCAGCCAGGGAAACATTAAACTTGGCCAATTTGAGTATTAAGGGCCAAGCAGTCTATCCACAAATACAACATGAGCAGATTTATCTTGTTGTAATTAGTAAAGTGGATATGCTGTTGGTACCTGAACTAATGGATGATTGAACTTCCGCGTTCTCAGACTTCGCTTTGGTAAATTCCAGATTTTAACTCAAGAAGAATGAAGAGTACAGCTTTAAAAAAAAAAAAAAAAAAAAGGAAAGACTTTCCTTTTTGAAAGAAAATATCAAGTGAGCCAGTCATATTTCTTGTAAGTGGGTTGATGCCAGTCTTTCTTTTATGTTGGCTTCTGACTAGGTGTTTAGGTGAAAATGTTTCACACAGTTATTTCCTTTCTCCAGTTTAAAACTTAAAAAATGTTGAATAGGATATTTTTTTCTTTGTGACACTGAAGCAAAAACGTGGTCTGTTGCATCAGGGAGAAGTCAGCTAAGTTACATGAGTAATTCCCTGCTCAGCTGTTTTTAAGAGGTGAAAACATACATGCTTATGTAACATACATTTAAAGATTTAAAATTTGGAAAAGGTAGTTATTGTAAGAAAGTAGGGGTTTCCTCAGTAAAAACATGCTATCAATTGCTGCTTATATTACTCCATTTAACTAGTTAAAAAAATAACCAACATTGCAGAACTCCTTTGTAAGTTGGAGATTTTGCAGAAATTTCAGTGCTTTGAGGTCTTCAGTAGAAATTGTAGCAGGGATAACTTGAATGTTGAATGTCTTCTGCAGCCAAACTGAATTTCTTGTCATTTTTAGCAATGCATTATATGAAGAAAACTTTAAATGAGAAAGAGAAAACCCTGCTCTCTAACATGACCAGTACAATTCTTGTATTTTTTTTTTAAGACTGCAGGGTGTTTTTAGTGCAGTTTTGCAATATCTGCATACCAGCAGAAATTGATCAGGTAGTTAGATCTGTTTAAATTAAATAAATAAATAAATAAATGCTGAAAAGTTTTGGCCTCAGGGGAAAATACAGGTGCTTATGCTTTTTCTCCTGTGAAAGATGAGGACCGCAGCAGCAGTAGTCAGCGAACCCCTGGAGGGCTACCCTTGCTAGATAGCAGAGGTTGTAGGGATAACACACATACAGACTGTGTTTGTCACCCAAACTCTGCAGTATGGGCACGTCTTCCTACCACAGGAGATTTTATGAGCTTCTGTAGCCTTTGATACAAATCTATACGGCAACTTGTTGCAATTTTATGCAATTAGGGCATACAAAATGGTTTCCCTGTTAGGAATGTTGCATGTGCTATGACACTAATTAGGGGTTTCTCTTCTTTACATGCATGCCTGTCTGCCATTAATATTAATGGCAATTTTGTCCAAGCACAAGGGAAGACAAGACCTTTCTAACTGTGACTTAAACTTTTGTATTGGAAATTCCCTGGAACCTGCTGGCATGCAATTTACTAAATCTGCCTGGTGAAAACGGTAGTATGTAGATGATAGTTACCTTTTAAGGAGGTATTTTTATTAATCTGTCCACAGTTTTTTTGTTTGTTTGTTTGTTTGTTTTCCCCTCAGAACCTGTGGTTTGGCTCTGTGCTTACATTACATTAAAAAAGCCACATTTTATGTGTGGTTTGTCAGTTTTTTTCCCTATAATAAAGCTTCTCTTATAAATAAAAAACCCTCCCTGTTTATACATTTGTATAGATGTGGGATCATTTACTCCGTGTTCTGTAAGGAGGTGTATCATGCTATCTCCTAATTGGTAAAATGAGGCAAACAAATCAGTATTTTCACAGGAGAGATGCAGGCTTTGGATTTTTTAAAGTCAGACAGTGGTCACTACGGCTCAAAACTATGGTGATTAAGATGGTGATTGATAGGACAAGTGATGTAGCTGGGGCAAGGTCAGTATATCTCTTAGCAAAGGTCAGCAACAAAGACATTACATGTATGTAAATCACAGCATATGAAAATGATTTACAGCTTGTGGTTTCATCTCATAAAGGAAAATTATTTTTTCAACAATCCATGCTTCTAGCTGCACGTACATTGCAATAGCTAAAGCTGAATGTACAGGTTTGTTTTTTAGGTGTATGCATGCTGAACTCATTGGTTGAATGTAGCTTTGGCTACAAAACTTGTGCAAATTTTTCGGTGATCTGTGATTTATTCCAGCTTAAAAGTCTTTTTACCATACAGTTGATCTAGAAGAACTGAAAGGAGAACAATCATATAAGCTATAAAGCAGGCCTGAAAATGAACCTTGAATAAATGAAAATGTGTCTTGAAGACACAGAAAGAGATTGAGAGTTCAGTGGTTAGGACAGCTTTAAGAAGGGAAATACAGCTGAACTTAGTTTGCAAAGTGGAAACTGGTACGTAACAGTGTGTACATATATACATCTATATATGTAAGTATCCATATGCATGTACATATGTAATTTAGATTTTTAAATATATTTTGGTGAGATTCCTTCCTATGGTTCATCAAGTAGAGCAGCGAAGGGATCACCAGTGCTTAATTAATTGCAACATTAATTTTGGAACCAAACAGACGAGAGCTAGTCCATCTCCATTGTAAGCTGCTGCCTTCTTTGCAGTTACAAATATTACGGCACTTTCTTTTTTTTATCCAGATCAGCCATGCCAAACAATACGGTTGGTTGTTTAAAAAAGTCAAAATCTAATCATTTTTTGTTTGGAGTGTGAATAGGTCTGAAGCGAAACCTGGAAACTTGAAATGCAATCACCAGCAAAATCAAACGGGACCTTTTGTGATAAGGTCAATGTAAACAAATGAATATTAATAATATAAAAAGGGAAGCAGAACACCAACATGATGAATTAAACAGCCTACCTGCTACAGCACGGCAATGCTGGGCAGTTTCAGAAGTCAATTTCTTAGCATTCTGGCTCTTTAATTCAAACTAGTGTTTGAATTAATGATCTTACATAGGCTAAAAAGTTTTACTGCTGCCATACATTTCTGATTTAAGCTGATTTTTTTCCCACTCCAACTCCTTTTGTTGTTCTTCAGTCTGGAACAAGTGGAGCCAGAAGTGGGTGAGATGTTGCTCTGGTTATGGCCGAGGCAGTGCAAATGCCAGCAGTGGCCAGGTCCCTGCAAAATGAAATTGTCCTGAAGAAGCACCACACTTGCCCCAACCTGCAGCATGGTAACAGATTCTTTATTATCTCATGCATTGTTTTAAACTTTTAAAAACTACAACTAGCTGGCAATTGGTTATTTTCCTGAGCATCACCATACATCGGTGTCTAATTGTAGTCACAGCCCATCTGAACTGTTCCTCCTGAAACTGTCATACTATCTGCAGTTCAGGTCCTGTGGATCTCCATAGAAAACTGACATGAGTGTTATGATATCCTTGTTCAGGGAGAAGAGGTTGTGTCTTTTATATATTGTCATCTGTCTGAGTTGCTTTCCTGACAGAGCAGATGGTGGGCTGAAACTACCTGGAGGGGTACACTTTTTTCTATTATATCACCAAAACATTTCAAATTCTGAATCAGGAATCTTCCCAGATTTCTGGTTAGCATAAATTCTAGCATAGCTATGCTAGAATATCTGGTTCCACCTGGACAGTAAAATCTACTGCAACAAAACAACAGTAGAAATCATTGCCCTTGCTTCTCAGAGGAAAGGTTTAAAATTATTAACATCAAGGTATTCTCTGAAATTTCTCAGTGCTTCATTAATTCTTGAGGTTGTGAAGGCTGAAAAAGGAAAGAACATCTGCATTAAATGAGAGTTTGTATAAATTACCCTCTAAAATGCACCTTAAAGTGTAGTTGGAGGCATAGGTCCCATGGCCACTTTACTTTCCTCCTTATTTCTCTTCAGTTATCTTGTACAAAATTTAATTGGACCAGTGAATGTCTCATTAATATATTTGGAGGGGAAAAAGAAAGAGAAGAAAAAGGTGTGTGTGGATACATGTATATGAGAGGGGAAGAGGGGGAGAAACAGAGGGAGAGAGAGGAATATGTATGTTATGGAATCCAAAAAACAAAACAACAACAACAACAACAACAACAACAAAAAACAACACATAAGACAAACTAGTGGTGTTGTCCCACAAGTGCCATCAGAAAGAGGCATGGAAATGAGATTCTGAAGCTGAAGGTTCTTGAGATCAAGTGGCTTGAACAGCTTCTCATTGTCAATCTCAATCTCATTACCACCAATCTGAATTGTGGATGGATGCATTATTGTTGCTTTGTTCTTCTAAATGATGCATGGCAGTTAGTTATTTGTGATTTTGCACCTTTGGCACAAAAAGTGTAGTCTACTTCTGTCCAAATGGCAAGGAAGAGATCAAAGCATTTATGATTGCTCATTTGCCCTCCTAAAATGGTAGTTTTTAAATGTGTATGAGTCTTTCCTACGGAGTTGTTTCTCATAAGGCTGTTACTGGATTTTGTATGATAACCTCTTGCAGAGTGAAGTTTTATGAGATGACTGAATCTACAAGAAAGTCGAGTGTCTCGACTCAGCCATCTCCAGAGAGTTTCATAAAGAAACCACTGGTGGTAGCACCAAGTTAATATAGTAAGGCAGGAGATATCCTTGCCCTGTTCTAAACAGTGGTGAATGTCCATTGTCTGCTTCAGGCTGCTACATCCACTTGAGAAACTACAAGCTTAGTTCTGCATGCCTTGCTCTTTGCATTTATGTTGATGTGCACAGGACCACAACACTTCAGGAAAATATTTATCTTCATTTTTTACTGTACTGACTCAGGAGAATCAGGGTGGTACCAAACCAGGGATGTTGTATATCTTCCCAATACTAAAGTTGCCCCTTGTACATATTTTTCCATTCCACCATACTGAGTTTGTCTAACTCAGAGTTCGTCCCTCAGTTGATGCAGGGATGATGACAGTGCAGTGAGTGGTTAGCGTGGTTAACAGCTGTCATGAAGATCAGGTGCCCCTGCATTTCAGCAAGAAGCAGAAAAGCCCATGGGGACCCTAGATTGCTCTTAGTTCACTCAAATTCACGTTGAATCTTGTGCTACAATTACACTGTAGAGTCTTTTTTAGTTGTGGTCAAGTCTCAGTCTTGTTTTAGGAGTGTTTTGCTAATGATTGCTCTTTTTTTTAGACAAGGAACAGAGTGGTCAGCAGGAAGAGAAGACCCACAGCTGGGAAAAGAAGGAAACAAGTGACTAAATCCTGGTGTATGTTTCTGAACAAATGGTACAGACAAGGTAAATTGAGCTCAACAAAACATTAGATTAAACTCATTAGTAATTAAAAAAACAACAGCTGCAGTCTAATGAAAAATACTGGAGATCTGTAAAGCTTTGCCAATAAAATGTATAGACACTGACCCTCTTTACATTCATAGAGAATGCTCTTTACTTAGCTATAAAGGTTTAATATAACTTAGCAGATCTGAGTTACTTGAGTAGAGTAATGCTTGGCAGGTCTCTACATTTTATTTATGATATCAAAGCAGCAACTCAGATTTTTACTCAGTGAAAGACATAAAAGAGATTCAGAAGTCATCCAAATCATCTTGTAATTAATGTTACCATGCATGCCCAAGACATTAAAATGTTAACAGTGTTAGAATCGTGTGCTTTGGAATACAGAGTGAGGGCTTTATTAGAGAGAAATACACTGCAGATGTCATCCACCCTAATTGAGGACATTGGGTTGCCTGCTGCTTGTTCTTACTAGTGGTTCAGTTTTTTTTTTTTTTTTTTTTTTTTAATTTATTCATTTTCCTTACTGCTAGAATCTGTTCTTGTTATTAGTCTATCTTGTCACTCATTTGCATTTCAAGTGCGGGGACTGTGGGGTACCAGCTAGCTGCCTTAGAAGAACACTTCAAGGGGTTACTCTATCAAATGGCAGCACAGTATCACAGCAAATTTGACATCTGGGTTTTCTTATTCCCAGATGCTCTGTGGTGTCATTAGCAGGATTAATCTTAGCTTTAATTCCATAATGATTCTTATTCTAATATATGTGAATGAACACAAAGTCTCTTGACTCATTATCACCAATTTACCCAAGATATGTAATCAGGCTCTTACATTCACCAACATTTATTTTTGCTAATACATCTAAAATTGTAGATTAAGCAAATACAGTTAGTTCCAGCTGAGTGAATGCCTAGTGAGGTAGCAATGTAGTATTTATGTTTTAATTAAAGGGTATTAATGGTAGTGTCTTTTAAATACATACAGACCAAAATTTTTCTGCTGAGAACAACACATTTATCATTCAAGTGATATCAACTTGTAATTTTAGTCACAGCACCTTTTCGCTGACTATTATTTGCAGCCAGTTAGAAATGACTCAAAATCTCATTTTATAGTATAATTTTAGCTTTTAAAGATCAGGACAGAGCATTGTATTTTTAAGAAAAATCCCTTGACTTCCCAAGCAATCAGAATTTAATTTTTAAATTAAATAAAAAATTAAACCCAAGTATATTTTATACTGAAACTTCTGATTTTAATTCCTGTTCTAGGTTCAAATGAATGCAGTTTATTTTTACTGCAAAGCATACACACAAGATTCACCTCCATATCATACAGAGTTTCAAACTCTATTGCATTTTTAAATTGCAAGAAAAAGTAAAATGTGAAATTCTTGTGCACTTTTTTTTTAGTGTTGGACTACGTTTTTCATTTACCAGCTGTTGTAGCACAGCAGTAAGTAGTGGTTCATTATTGATGGATAAAATGTTCAAACATTTAAAGAAATGAAAGTCAGCCTTGAATTTTTAATTAATTAATTAAAAGTACTGCAAATGCCAGCTTGTTAATTGCTTTGCACCTGCAAGCCAACACAGGTTTTATGCACTCTTTCTTTGAATATTAATTTTTTTTTTGCATGTCTTCATAATGCTTGGAAAGTCTCCCCTGCAAACATATTAGTAAAGAGTAAATATTGAATCTAAGACAAAAATCATGGCTTCATCTTTCACTGTACACAGAATAGGATTTAAAGGGGGATTTAGATTTCCAAGGCTTCTAATTAAGTAGTGATAATCAGACTTTCTGCTGAGGGTCACTTCCTGGGAGTAATTTGAGTTATTAAAATGCATGTTTTTATTTGTTCTGCTTTGTGAGCTAAAACTGATCCCTTTTAATATAGCAGCAAATATGCAAATTGGTGTTTCATTATATTATGCAATTTATGGCAATCTTCTCTAATTTACTGAAAGGGCAAGTGCCTGACCTTGTCATTCAACTTTTTTTCCTGGCAAGCTAAACTAATTATGTGGATCTTTTTATGAAACTCTGAAAGTATGCAGCATGGTTTAAAAAAAAAAAGTGACAAATTTACCTTGATTATTCATCAAGATGGTCTTCGAATTTGCTTGAATCCTCCTGCAGGGTGATGGATAATTTAAACTTACATATGGGAGCCAATTTATTTCAAGATTTGAAAATGGCTTCCTTTTTTTTTTTTTTTTTCACAGAAATGCTGGAAAGAGTATCTGAAATCATTGAAATGATATATGTCAAGATTTGAACTATGGACTTAAAAAAAGTTCATTAAAAATACTTGTATGCTGTATTATGAATTGATATCACGATTTTTCTTTGTGTCATCCTTCAATATAACTTTTTAATCACGTTTTTATTAGTGACATGTTCCACATTTTCAATTTTTTAAAAATATTTTTCCTTTCAGCTTTATCATACTTCTAAGCTCCTTTTTGCCTCCTCCACCGAGAAATTTAAAGAAAGTTCTCCTCTGTCAAAGTCAGGAAAGCCTCAAGAGTCTTCAGAGAGGAGATTCTACAAATGCTTTTTTCTCAATAAGTACACCTTCCTTGCTATCCCTGCAGGCTGATCAGCCTTCTTGTTCCAAACAATAATTTTTTTAACTCATTCTCCTGCTCCATAATGACATATTTATGGGATCTGTAGTCAAGGATAGTTTTTGCCAGTATGACCAATTAGAATGATGTGGCTGGAACACGAGGACACTGGAACAGCATCATAAGTATTAAAACTTTGAAAGTAACTGAGTTGGGTAGGTCTTGAGAGAACAGCTGGTCAGTAACCCTGAGCTGAGGTGGGGATGTGAATGCTTGGCTTGTCCCCAGCAGATGTTTATCCTATTTGTTCTTAAAAATCTTTAGTGAAGGAGATTCATATCTCTATAGCAAACTCTTATTCCTTAAAGTTAGTTGGATTTTTTTCTTTTTTATATAACTTTCTGCATTGTAAACTAGCTGATTCTGTCCTTCAATTTCTGAAAAAAAAAAAAAAAAAAGAAAGGGCAACAAATAACAACAACAAAAAAGACAAATTTATTTACACTGGAAGAAAATACTTAAAGCACTGAATTAAAATGGTGTTCTCCAACAGGATTTAATCCATGTAGTTGAACGTGATTTTCTCTTGACCACAATGACAGTAACATTGCAGTTGTTGCTTCCACTATCGTAACCTCTCCTGCTCATGTTTAAACACAATGTGTATTTGTAATGCAAATAAGTCCTTAAAACTGTGTATCAATTAGAATACACGGGTTGTAAATCTGTGTTTGAACACTAATCTCTTGCATATTGGACTGTAACTGAAGTAGTAATCTTCACTGCTATTAATGCTTAAAATCGTTTCTTTAAAGCAATGATCTAGCTTCTGCTGGCAAAATGTTCTAGGTTATGCTGTGTTTGCGCTATGAGGAGTCGACGAAATTAGTCATCAGGTTAAAAGCTGATTCATCCTTTACTTTGCAGGATGAGGGCCATAAGTGTATCCACAGCCTGCTTTAATTACAGCTTTGGCATTTCCAGATCTTGTGACTTTAGATCCCCCTTTATTTAGGGGTCTTCTGGAAAGTAAAACATGCATTTTTGCATTGGAGGACAATGCTCAGATTGTGACAGTTTTGAAAGCAACCTTGTGCTATGAAACAATGTTTTTGTGGATTTCTTTGTCTTTTGGGAACAGAGACCAACAGTTGGCAACTTCTGATGAGGTGGTGAATTTTGATGATGTCAAATCTAGAGAGATGGAAATCCTTTATATTGAGCAATAAATTAATCTGTTAATTACTTGATTCCCAGGCACATGAAAGAGTCCTGGAAGGGTTGGCAGAGCAACTGAAGCCCAGGTTCTGGCTTTTTAGTACTATTATCTTATAATTGCTGATTGGCACGGGGTTCTGCTCACTGTTCCCAGAGGGGTCAGCAGTACATGTGTCTGAGTGGCAATGATTCCTAGGCAGCGATTTATGCAGTGGATCTGAAAGACAGAAGACAGCAGTAAGAGTTTATTAGCAGAGTATCATTGTTGAGGAGGCTGGAGCATATGAATTCCCTTGCTGATGAATGAAAAAAATAAAACTGAAATAAGAAGAGTAGCAATTCTGTGGCAATCATTTACTCTAGAAAGAATGTAGAAATACTTGCTTGTGTTTGTCAGGTTTCTCATTTTGCTCTTTCTTTGCTAAGACTGTGTCAGTAGAAAGGATGAATATCACTAACTAGAAAAGAAAATCAGCAGTGTGTTTAAATGTTTAATTGTAATGCTCCTTCCTAAGTAAACCTCCATTTAATGTTTAAAGGACTAAAAATGCTAAGTACATATCAATAAAACAACATAGTTTTAACTTCTAATTAAGTTTTAACTTAAGAGTATTCACAGATGTCAAAGCAACTACTCTAAATAGTGTATTTTTTTTTTTGGTATTTAGCAATTAGCTAACTTATTTGTAATGAAGAATAAAGAGACTGGAAAAGAAATACAACATATTCCCAGTACAAGTCTTGCTTTCCCTCTGTCATGCTTGTTTTCTAAAAAAATTACTTCTTTTAGTTTCATCTTGCTTCCCCAGGTCATGAGGGTGCTCCTCAGGGTTACAGACTATAATATCCTGAATGCTCAGTACTTCCACCCAGCCATGTTAAATCAGGTTAGTACATAACTGGTCATCTCTCTTGCTCTGAATAACCTGTATTAATAACAATAAAGTTAATATTAAAACTGAACTTTCTATTGACATGGGGCTTTATAATTTTGAAACTGTCTTTTTCCATGTTTTTGTTGCTCTTTCTTCCCCTGAACTTATTTGAACTTATTTATTTTAATACTATTTAGGAAGCTGCAAAAGTATTTGCAGAATTCATGTTAATACATTATTTTAAAAAAAGCCAGACTTCTAATTGCAGACAGCACAAAATTTGTTGGCATGTCTTGAATAGAATGATAGCATTTAATCATTTTTGTCATTATAGTGGTGGTATTTGCAAAGTTATTGCTGAAGAGTTGTCACATATTTTTTATTACCAATTCTTAATGTAAGAGTTTATAACTTAACTGTAAAGATATGCTCCAGGCTGAAACATGACATACAAATGCTGAATACAATGACTGTCATTTCTAGTTTTAAAACAAGCACACAATTAAAAAAAAAAAAAAAAAAAAAAAAAAAGACAATTTAATAGTTATGAACTGAAATTCCAGACAGAAAGTGACCTTTTTTGCAGAGGATCTTTTGTTATTTTCCTTGCTTAACAACCCTGCCCCAAAATGCACACTGAAGAACAAAGGAAAAAAAGTTTAAATTAATGTTAACCTTTCTGAGAGTTTTGCCTCTAAAACAAAATGTTCTGGAACAAAACTTTGTGAAGAAAACTTTACAAAGTTGAAGGGTGGGGATTATTGCAAAGAAAGCCTTTTCTTTTCTCTAAGCATGCCTCTGCAAATCAAGGATTCTCTATAGTATTAAAAAATTTAGTGTAGACCCCTAAGAGGCGGAGCTGTTTTACGGAACTGTTGGTAGGGCGGGAAAGTGGAACAGTATTTTTTGCCTATAAATGTAGTAGACTCTGAGGAAAAATGAAAATCCCATGGATCCTATTAAATCTGTCAGACTGATCTGGTACAGCAGAGAAAAAAAGTTGGATGCAGAAAGAAAGAAATCGTGACCTTACAGCCAAGAGCTGTGTATTCATCAGAGACCCTAGCACTCTGGTTTCACAAGGCAAAGTGGCTTCTTAACAAAACAACACATCTCTGTGCAGAGCCTTTTAACATGCCAGTCAGTAAGGAGCAGAGTACTGATGTATCTTCCAGGTAACTTGTGCTAACCGATCTTTACCAGTTAGCTTTGGACAAAACATCATTACGTGTACAACACTCCATAAGCATGACCAGTGTTACACTTACGTGTGCTGTGGGTGCCTGCTGTGCAGCCATGCAATACAGAATGTTGTATGTCTGATTGCAATGGTTTGTTCATTTATTCTCCATTTGTGTGCCAGCAGACAGGGGAATGGAAGTTGGCTACATGCATGACTTTAGAAGGTGCAGGTGAATTGCAAAGAAAGACTTTTATAATTCGTTTCACCAAGCTGCAGAATGTGTTGGAAACCAAACTGAAAGTATCTGTTTTTCGCTGAGGGGCAGTAGCATTGAGGCAGTGCGGACTGAAGTCTGGTAACTTTCCCTGTTCCTATGCATATATGGGCTTGGGCACTTCTTCCATGTTGAAACCTGTTAGTAAGAAGGGTACAGGAACATGCTGGAATCAGAAGAACAAAACAAAGCCCACTACCCTCATTTGCTCATCCCCCACAGACCAACCAGTGCTCTGCTCCTCTGAACATACGTGCAGCTGTCTCTGAGGACTGTGGAACTGCCCCTTGTGGGAATAAGGAGGGTGCCCACAGTGCTCCCCATGCTTCATCAGCTGTCAGCCAGAGCTGCTTGCCTGGGGGCTGCACTGTACTTCTGTCACCTGCAGAAGTGGCATCAAGAGCTGGTCTCACCCACCAGGATCCTTTCCCCTCTGCAGGATGTTTCTGAGGCTCATCACCAGTGATTTCAGGCTGGATTTCCAGATGCATGAATGTGATGGTGGCACACAGTAACAGCACTACCGTACTCTTGCCTGGAATTTCACACAGACAAATAAATTGGCAAGGCTTTTTGAAGGTGGAGTTTAATGCATGTGCTCTGCCATGATGTGATGGACTGAATCTAGTTCTCTTGGGATGTATTTCACCTCCATGCTCTGGAAACCCTGAACAAGTTTATAAATTCCTTGACTTTCACTGAGGGAAAGCTTCTGTGTCAAAGACATCCCTAGGGAAACAGAGGTAGGGGTACTTTCTTTACATTTCTCCTGAAAATGCTCCGTTGCTGAGGCTTTCCACTTCCAATTCTAGAGCTGCTCCTCTTCTCTTTCCTCCAGGTATCTTTGACAGTCTATCTTTTGTCCGGGTTGCTACATGCAGTGAGAAGTATAATTTTTCTTCTGAGCTGAATACTCATTGTAATTCCAGGGTCCAACGTTTTAATTCTTGATTACATGTTTTTATTTAGGTAATGAAAAAAAGAGGTTGTGAAGCATTAAACAATCTGAGACCCAGTGTACCTCAAATTTAAATATATTCTTCTTAAACAACAAAAGACCAAAAAAAATCAAGAAGGAAGAATGTAGGAAAAGACACACCCTAATCAAACATAAGGTTCATACTCTGATTTTTCCAACATTATGCCTTATACTTTTTTCATGGGAGGTTTGTTACAGCTATCATGCAGAGTGACAGTCCTGTTGCAAAGCAATTCAGTGCTGGAGACTTTGCAGGCAGCATGCAATAGCACAAAGGTTTTCAGAAACTATTTTTCTTTTCTTTTTCCTTTTTTTTTTGTTATAGCAATGATTCCAAGCCATTCATCATAAAGCACTAAAAATCAAAGAGCAATATTCACAAGCCTCCTAGTACAGTATGTTAAACCCTGATAACTGTCAGGAAGAGGCTGTCTGAAAGGGAAGAGTCAGGTAGCAGCACTGAAAACAAAAAAAACATGTTGGGAGAAAAAGTACTGAAGAATAAAAGAGAAAAAATGTGCTAAGCAAAGGGGGCCAAGCTGTACTCCTGCATTATATTTGTCATGATGCCATTTTGTTAACAAGAGAAATAGTTTACACTGATGTGAAATTTCTGGAGTTCTAGAGTTCTATTTGTTTACCCTGGACTGACCATGTATGCTGGTGGCAGATACTGCTCCTGTAAATTGCTCTACTGGATTCAGAAATATATTAGTTAAAATTTATTTAACTAATGTTTTATGCAAACATATTTCAGCCTAGGGCTTGCCTATGAACAGGTTGCTGTGAAGGTTTGATATTCGAAATATGAGTTGTTTTGAGTAGACGCATAGGAAGTTCAGAATATGTCTCTGTTCTCTGTCTGGAATATTGTAAGTCTTGGCATCAGATTTTGATGCACACTCAGCTGCAAAATCAAAACTCCTGTTCAGCGAGTGCTCTTTTATTCTTTTAACAGTAACATCTGGTGAGAAGCTGTCATAGTACAGATCTAGACTATTTCTCAATAGGAAGCATGTGAAATTTTTTTTTTTCCTTTTCTCTTTTTAAGTGAATACTTGGAAGTTATCTCCTGTAGAATTCTTCTGACTCCAGCCCTGGCATTGTTGAGGCTATAGATGACTGGTAACATGCTAAAGAGTTTCCTCATAGACCTCCCAGAAGAGAGGATCTCTGATCTGCTTGATGGGCTTCACATGTTGTCTCCATGTAGAGGTAAGCTTCCCTGTGCCTTTACTTTTCTCTCCTCAGTCTACTGTGGAGCTATTTCCAGTCATTTTTGCTACTGCAAGGAAATATTACAAATAAAATGCATGCATGTATGAAAGACACAGCTATCTTGACAAATGCAAAATCAAAAATGACCCTATCGTAGTGCTTTGATAGTGAACAGAGATTTCTGTGATAAAAAGGGATCCCCCATCATTATAGATAGTAAATTCCACTGGGATTTTTTGGACATTCCATAGTCACCAAAAATAGAAAGCAAAAAAACATTTAGTCTCCAGATACACTTTCAGCTTTATACTTTTCTCTCTAATTTAGAGTGTTAGGATATCCTCTGCATACTGGTATCAACTGTGCAAATTGCTGTGAAGAGTTATAGCCATTCCAGAAGTCTTACTTGCCCCTTCATAGATGATAATTAGAGAATATGCATGAATAAGTCAGTTTTGATACCTTGCTTTCAATCTAAATCAGTCGCTTAGTATTGATCTTTTTGATTGACTACATGATTTGATTCGCAGCTTCTCCCTTGTCTCTCTAGTCATCACACATCAGTATCTAGCTGGATAAGAGAACATAGGAGAAGTTTCTCTCCAATCCAGGATCATTTGATGTCTTAAAACAGCTAGTAGGAATTATCCTCTCCTTTTCTGGGAGATAATATATCTTTTAAAACAAGCTCTTCATCCACTAATCCATTTTCAAACCCTGTTAGGCAATGTGGGTTAAGTAGAGTATAACAGTTATCCTGCTGGATTGATTGTGTAGAGCTAGATCTTTTACATGTGGGGAGTCCAAGACCCCTGGGTCTAATAGTAATATTGTCTTCTCCATGAATAATTCATGGCATCTGTAATGGCTGTGTTCTTTTATAAAATGTAGAATGGAGGGAGGGTACAGTATTTCTTTTAAGGTTCTGCAAAACTTTCACAACCAAACCCAAAACATAACCAAAAAGATGTTGAGAATGAAATTTAAATGGTTTGTCTAAATCTGGAATACACTAGTTATAGTTTTTCCAGTTTTAGCTTTTTAGCTTTTTACTGTTCTCTCACAGCTTCATGTATGGGCACTCTTCACATATCAATCATTTATTCAGAAGCAACCTTTTCTTTTGCAGTTATCCAGTGCTCACTTAAATTTTGCTGCTATGAAATGTGTATTTGATTCCCAGTTCTGAGTTGGTGTAATACCACAAACTCAAACCTTGCCTAATTATCATCCATACGGCCTTTACTTTTAATTGTATATGCTTATTGTTGGTCTTTAGTGTTATTTCAAAGATAGACAAATTCAGTTCATGTAAGGTACTGCAAATATTTGAAAAAAACATTCAAACCATTAAAAATTCAAATTCAAAAGATTCCAATACTTCTCTATTTGTTAAAAATACAAGAAAAAGTGCAACAAAATAGGATCATAAAATGTTTTGGGTTGGTAGAGACCTTAAAGATCATCTAGTTCCAACCCCCCTCCCATGGGCAGTGACACCACCCACTAGATCAGCATCCATAGCTGCCCTGGGCAATCTCTTCCAGTGCCTCACCACCCTCGTAGCAATGAATTTAGTACTGAAAGGATAATTACAGAATGGTTGGTTTAGGTTGGAAGGAATCTCTGGAGGTCATGTGGTTTAAGCCCCCTGATCAAGCAGGACTATACAGAGCAGGTGACTTGGGGCTACAAGGATGATCAGAGAGCTGGAGCACCTCTCCAGTGAAGAGAAGCTGAGAAGCTAAGAGTTGGGGCTGTTTAGTGTAGAGAAGACTCCAGGAAGACCGTATAGCAACCTGCCAACACCTAATGGGGGCCTACAAGAAGACTGGAGAAGGACTTTGTCAGGGAGTGTAGTAACAAGACAAGGGGTAATGGCTTTAAACTAAAAGAAGGTAGATTTAGAATAGACATTAGGAAGAAATTCTTTACTGTGAGGGGGTTGAGGCACTCGAACAGGTTACCCAGAGAAGCTGTTGATGCCCCATCCCTGGCAGCGGTCAAGGCCAGGTTGGATGCGTCTTTGAGCAATGTGATGCAGTGAAAGGTGTCCCTGCCCACAGCAGAGGGCTGAAACTATGTGATCTCTAAGGTCCTTTTCAACTCAAACCATTCTATGATTCCCTTTCCCTCAAAGGAAGGAGACTCTACAACTTCCCCAGGCATCCTGTTCCAGTGCTCTGTCATCTTGGCAGTAAAAAAAAGTGTTTCCTTACATTCAAAAGGAAGCTCCTGTATTTCAGTTTGTGCCCATTACATTCTGTCCTATCACTGGGAACCATTGAAAGAGCCTGGCTTTGTCCTCTTTGCACCCTCCCTTCAGGTATTTATAGACTAAGATCCTTTCTCCTTAATAAGAAGCCTTCTCTAGGCTGAACAGTCCCAGCTCTGTCAGCATTTCCTCATGGGGGAGATGCTGCAGTCTTTTCATTGTCTTTATGGCCCTTCATTGGACTCATTCCAGGAGCTCCATGCCTCTCCGATACTGGGGAGCCCAGAACTGGATGCAGTACTCCAGGTGTTGCCTCACCAGTGCTGAGTAGAAAGAACGGATCACCTCCCTCAAGCTGCTGCTGATGTTTGTCCTAATGCAATCCAGGATAGCATTGGCAACTGGTGTAATAAATGGATAAATGTTATGTATAAACACTAAAGGCATGTATTATCACTCTAGCATTTGGAAAATCAATATACACAAACTTCAAGCAAGCCTCTCTGCTCTTTGAAGAATCCAATGTTGTCTTAAAGCAATTTGGACTGTAACAGGATGTAATGCACAGTGATCAGGAAAAGCAAGGGGCATAATTCAGTTCTGAAGTGCTGAATTTTCTTGGCTCACATTGATAATCATGCCAGTAATAATGAATATTCATATTTTTCTTGTGGTTCCTCTCTATCAAGAACAGGTGCAACTGGAATGAATCAAAAATGGATTTGTTCAAATCCTATATTCATAGTGTTTTAAACAGCACAGAAAATCTGCCTGCAACAACTACGTTGTTATTCTTTATGCTGTTTCACTTGTGTTTCCCTGTTTTTAGGGGGCTGAAAATTGTAAGATGAATGTAAAAATCCTGTTCTTTGTCTCCTACCATAATCCCTGTCTGCAGTCCTTTCCTTCCCTCCAAGGCACCTTTGTTAGTGCTGTTTCTACAATTTCTATTCTCATAGATTCATCCAGGTAGTGTGGAGAGCTGGATGACAAATTCATTTCCTATTCAGCCTTCAGATGTCCCAAAACCTTAAAAACATGAAGAGGTTAAAAAAAAAGCTATTCTATCAGGTCAAGGCTAGGGACTCTTCCATGTCTCATGTTAGTGTGTTAATCTTCATTCAGTCTGTTAGTTCCTCTGGAATGGGTCTCCCTGCCAGTTATTCTCAATGGGACACTTGGCTTTATATAAATAGCTAATTCTGTAAGAAAATGTGTGTGTATAGGAGCTTCAACTTTGTTCCTATGACTCCCTAGCAACTTGGCAAGAAGGGAATTCTGAGATGGTGTTTCTGTCTTGACTTACCCAGAAATTCCCTTGTTGCCTCTGATCCTGATTAGATTATTTCTGCAAGATTCCACTATGACCAGTATATAAGTTTTAAGCAGGTGCAGACATACTCCTAAGTGTCAGATACATGACCTCTTTAATTTCCTAACTCCTTTGTGTGTATCCTAACCATGTCACAAAGAAACATTGACTTTCTCTCATATTAAATTTAGTTTCCGTTTCTGCAGTCTGAATAAGAGTACTGCTCATTGTGAGTCTGGATATGTGAAAAGAAACAAGATTTGTTCTTCAAAAATGCTTTTCTTTATATCACTTTTTAAAATGTCCACAGATACTCTTGTAACAACATGAGCAGTATTGGTCAGCATACGAAACAACACTGCCTCTGTCTAAGACAGAAATTGTAATACCTCCTGAAGGAAAAGAGAATTCCAAGATAACAATAGTTATATTCTCAGATGTCAACATCTTTCTCCTTCTTTAATGACCACTTACTCCATTTTAACCATTTCTTTTACAGTTTAATTGCAGGTATAACACGTCATAATTTGTAAAAATATTCTATCCACAAATAATGTTACAGCTGCAGTTTTAGCTGTAGCTTACCTCCCTTTACACTTAGTTTTCTGTTTTTTCTTGGTAGCATTTTCTATTCCTCTTATCCCTCTTCATTTTTATTCTCAGAAGATGCAAGCGTTTTTTACTTAGGCATTGCAATATGCATGAAATGATAAACAAGCAGTATTATTTCTAGGACTGTGTAGATGAAGAAGTGTGATTTGAGGTTTTTTTTTTTTTTTTTTTTTTTTTTTTTTTTTTCCTTGAACAAGTAGAGGGATTACTTCCCCTCTCCTTAATTCAATAGTATGTTAAAGGCATTTTCTTAAACTTCCCAAAGCAAACAAATGGGGAAATAAAAATTCTTGCACAGGGATGTAAAAACACAGCTCTCATGCTAGAAAGATTGCTAATGAAATCTCTGTAAAGTTAATACAGTAGGTAGACTCAGAGAATGCTTCATAAATACACACGGCACATACTGAAATGCAGATATATGAGTGGGTATGAAAAGCAGTGATTTGCCTCTGCCCATAAGTATATCCTAGAAATGAAGCCCAAAGGTAGGCTTTTGTGGGGTTTGCTTTAACAGACCCAGGACCCACAGTTTTTGCTTCCCAAGACAGGACTTCAGCTGAATTTTAGATGCTTTCAGGTGCATGTGCTATCCTTTCAGCCTCTTGAAGCTGACTTTTCTATTAACATATGGCTTTCTTGGGCCAGAGAGAGAACTGGATGGAGCCTATGCTACTTAACTAAGAGAGCCTTGGCTTCTGCTCTCTGATTTGGGTTTGTCCATGCTTCTTATGCAACAGATTGTTTAAGAGAAGGACAGTGTGGAGAGTGAGAGAAAAAGTTAAAAAGCAGAATTCTGGACACATAAAAAAATAATTCAAAACTCACAAAGTGCCTGAAAGAGGTGGCCATGTCCCTGGATCTCCCTGGAAAGGATGCAGTTGGTGTGTTAGCCCTGGCCAGCAGCCACGCTCCCACCCAGCCACTTGGTCACTCCCCCTTGGCAGGATGCAGGGAGAAACAGGAAGGGCAGCATGTGGGTGGTGGTGAACACAGAGATTGTTTTGCCCACAATAGTAATTGATTAGCAGACTCAACTTGGAGAAAATTAGTTTACTGCCAAATAAATTAAATATTTAATTACTAATTTGGGTAGTGGGAAACAGAAGGACAGTCTTAGAAAGTCTGTCAAAAGGGTGAAGAAATGCCTTTCCTCACCCTTTTCCTGGTTCAACTTCACTCGACACCTCTATGCCCACCCTGAGCGGCACAGCGGGGATGTGGGGTTGTGCTCAATCTGTTACAGCTCCTCACTGATGCCCCTGCCTCCTCACACCTTTCCTCCACTCCAGAGTGGGTTCTCCTCAGGCTGCCATCCTTCAGGGGTAGCCATCAACTCTGGCATGGGGCCTTGCCCGGGCCGCAATGCGGTATCTGTTCTGCTGTCAAGGAGCATCTCCTCTTCCTCCTCCAACCTCAGTGTTCTCTCTTTTGTTTCTTGCTCTTTCTGTTTCTCTTCTTTCCACACAGTATTTTCTACTTTTTCTTAAATACACCTTCCCAGAGGCACCCTACACATAGCTGGGGGGTTCAGCCCTACCCTGTGGTGGGCCTGTTGGAGCTGGCTGGAACTGGCTGTGTCCAGCAGGGGCAGGATATAGAACTTTTCAGGATACATATTTTGGGATACAGAACTTCACTTGGATATCTTAACTGAAGCGCTGTAAACACCACATGGTTCACAATTTCTTCAGACCAGTTATATGCTAAGGAAATGTAATATAGCAATGACTGTCTCACTTAAGATGAATATTTTCAAATATCTCTTAAATACGTATTCCCAACGGCACCCTACAAGTGGCTGAGGGGCTCAGCCCTGCCCTGCAATGGGGCCATTGGAGCCTCCTAGAACAGGCTGTGTCTAGCAGGGGCAGCCCTGGCCTCTTCTCACAGAGGCCATCCCCATAACCACTGCTGCCCACACCTTGCTGCCAATATGTAGGCCCAGGTTGGTTATATATTTTTTTTTCCACAATTTCTTTGTGAATAGCAAGCTTTGATTTCTTTGAAAGAGCCCTCAGCAAGCTAAATGTGAAGTCCTGATAATACTTTTTATTTTCCAAAGGAGGACTGAGTTTCCTGCTGTAAGAACTGTTTCAGCAGAGACAGGTAGCTCAAGTTAAATTTAACTGTAATCTGCTAAATATATGCTAATGCTTTACTTTTGAGTATTCATGCCTTTTACCCATTGGTGCTAATTATCTAACATTACCATACAGCTGGAATTGTACTGCTTCCTAAACTTTATTTCAGACAATTTTGCAGCTTATTCATCAGTAGGTAATTTTATAGCTTCTGGACACAGCTCTCGCAGAGTAGTGCAGCTCTTTCAGTTTTCTCTGCAAAAATGACGAGATGCAGGCCAGCCAGTCTCCCACTGCTCGCTCTGGTGAAATGATATTCCCGTCACAACTCCTGCTGTAATCACTTCTACTAATGTTGCTCTCTTTCCTTCCCACGTAGAGTCTCCAGATCATTACACAGGTTAGCTATACCCCGCTTGCTCACCAGTCACAGGATTCAAACAATGAGCTTCAAATTATGCTGAGAATAAATGGAGATAAACAGCAAGCCCAAGGAAATAAATAAGACAAACACCTTGAAGAAGAACCAGTAAGCAAAATAGGATGTGACAGGCTCAGGAAGATGAGAGGGAATGATTTCCTGGAATGCAGCAGCAATTTCGTGCCAGCAGCGATGTGCTGGCTGTACTTGACCTTCAGTAACCTTTATCCCCATCTCCTACTGCTGTTTCTACAGCTTCTCAGCCTGGTTCTCCTATTTCGCTGCAGTTTCCCTGGCCAGACACATTATCTAACAGGTACAGATGCTGCATTTTCTGAAATCAGGCTCTTCCTGTGAAGGTGACGCAATTTTTGTGTTTCCCCACGACTTCCTGGAGCAGAGTGCAGCCTGGGGCATCTGTGGTGGTGTGGGGAGGTGTGGTCCTAGACTTACCTTCTCATTCTGGCCAGACCCTCTGCCCCCTGACAGCTTTGACTTGATATTGCCACATAAGAAAATTCATGTCCAATGTTAACGGAATGATCTGTCAGGGTAAACCACTTGGAACGTTTTCCTGAGACCTTCAAGAGGAACCCTATTTGTTAGGTTTGGCTAGGAATTCTCTGGCAAACTGAATTTTTGCTGGAAGGTATCAGTTCCTCAAAATTAAAGAGTTAATAGGAATGAATAAATAACTTCTTGGAAGATGTTCCCTGGTATTTAAGCATTCTGTTTGGACAAGTTCTAAGTGAGACAGAAATTACTTGTCCAGTTTGAAATATCTGGTCAATAGAATCACAAAACATGTCTTTCAAAAACTGAAGTGAAAATGAAGTATTTTGAAACTATTGAAGTGGAGGGTTTTTTTGTTTGTTTGTTTGTTTTCCCATTTTTTCCTCTTTATTTCAAGTCAGAATGAGTAAAAAGGGTTTGAAAATACGGGCAGGATATGGCTGCTCTGGATATGCCCAGGATATGCACCCTGGTCTGTTTCTTCCTCATTTCAAGGGAAATAGTCAAAGTGAAGGATTTGCTGTATTATATGAAGCTATTGTTAAACAAAATTTGTTAGCAGAGACCACCAGCAGCTGCAGAAGAAAGTGATTATCCCCAGTTCAGTGATATACAAAATATTTTTAGAAAGTTGATTTTGTTTTCAAGCTATGTATCAGGATATCAGGTCCTTTTGGCAATGTATAGAGACCAGTGGCAAGAACATCCAATATCTGTGTGAGTACTTCATTACATATTTGATTCAGCATACTACATCTTCTAATTCTCTTCCTGAAATAGAACTGTAATGATGTCGTTCAGTTTCAGTATGTTCTTGTATACCCTCATGCAGTGTAATACAAAATGCTTTCTGTTACTAAGAGAAGAGTGTGTGAATGAAACTTTGTGTATGAAGCACTTCCCTCTGTCTCTTAGCCTGCTGAGAAACAAGTTTGATTATTTTATAGAATTTTGCTTTGTTTGAAGAAATTATTGAGAGATGGAAACCTCCATCTTGTCATGAAGATTGTAAGTGAATTTGTTTTTCTCTCCTCAGGGAGGAATGTCTGTAGTCCACATTCCAGCTCCTCCAAAAGTTGTCTCCTTCTCTCAGGAGCATCTTGCCTGTTTGCAGGCAGATTCGTTGTTTGGAGGAACACAGCTGTCATGGAAGGTCGTGATCAGAGAAGGGGAAGGAGGTCTCACAGGTAGATAGGGCCAATCCTGCAGCGCACTTTGAATTCCAGGGTAGTGACCTTGAACATCTCTTCTCCATGGGGAGTCAGCATAGTAAACCAGAGCAGTGGGGTGAAGTGTTTTCTGTGACCTGCCTTGCTGATCAGATGAACTGTTATGTATAGCAACACTTCATATTTTTTTCAGGATATATAACTTCACTCCGAGATCTGAGTTGAAGTGATGTAAACACTACACAGTTCACAATTTCTTCAGACCAGTTCATTCACCAAAGGTATTTTGTGACTTTTTTCTTAATTTCCTTTTCTTTCACTTTGTACAATAAATTTTTGTATGGCCTGTAATGGATGAATTTTATCACAGCTGGTGGAAAATAGAACATTTATACAGAATAAAACCTAAATTCTACTTTAATTGTCTTAGAGTAATATAGTCCAGAGAAATGATATGCTAAGGAGATGTGTATTGGGAATATCCCAATGACTCTCTCTCTTTATTTGAAATTGTTTTTGAAATGTGGGCAGCTGTTTTACAGACTGCTTGTCAAGCTCCAGTTCACATTCTCTATCTGTAAAGTATTGTTTTAGTTCAGTTGAGGCTGTGCTTCAATGATACTGTTAGCTTCATGGCTCCTACAAAAGTCCCCCACAAACTTGCAGCCCTATGAGGCAGAGTGCTGATCTGACACAAGCTTATTCTGCTCATTCCACTTTTTGTTTCCACACTTTCACTGACTGCCAAATAGTATAAAACATTTTCACAGGGAGTGAGCAACAGCAACTAGTTATTTTGCATTTGTGTATGTTGCTGTAGAATAAGGACAGAATGCAATAAAACTTTTAAAATTAAATATTAAAAAAAAAAGTATTGCAGAGAACTCATCAACAGTAGAGAAGTTGTTTGCCATATTCTTTGTCTTGAATATATGTATATTATCTTCACCTACTGTGACATATCTTCTGCCATGCTTGTTATGTGGCTGTAGACTCCCATTAACTGAATCCCTGGTGGAAAGCCGTTTCCCTACATTATATTGTAATGCTCTTGTTAATGATAAATTGATGAAGAGCTGCTTTTTTAGATTAGGTGAGTGGTCCTTTGATAATGGGGTTGGAATCAGGCCAAAGGTTTTATACTACTTTGCCTGGAGGGTGAGAACCAACTAAAATACTCCTTTCGTGTGTTCTGCTAGAAAATGAGACAGTCAAAGAATTTCAGCTTTTAATTTTAACAGAGCAGTTGAACACTAGTTTACATGGTGGGTATTTTTAGAACTTGTCTTTATGTTGCCCCATATTTCTAATAAATTATTAAAGGAAGCACTTCTCATGTAATTAGAGTGCTAAGCACCTTTTAAACAAGATCAATTTCTTTACATTTGAATTGACTGGTTTCATTTTACATGGCAAAAGATCATAAGCAAAATATTTTTGCATGTTTCAAAGTTAAGATCAATTGTTGTCCTTTTCCAGTTCCAAATGCACTAGATTAGTGCTTTTACTGTAACAAAAAAACTGTTAGGATATTTATGGTTTTTATTTTTTTTATATAAAAATAGATACTTCCTGTTACTTCTTAAGCAAGGAATGTGTAACAACTCATGCTCATATCTCATATACATGGAGATTTTTTTTAGTTATTGTCATTAATTGAAATGAAGTCAGATAAAGTTACAAAACCACACACATCCTCACAAAAAAAAAAAATAAAACAAACAAACAAACAAACAAACAAAAGTTGTAGCTTATTTTAGAATTAAGAGTTTGACACCTATACACTTACCCAGATAATTTCTTCAGGTTTTTTTATGAGAGCTGACTTAATCTCACCATAGGAGATATTCACAGATCCCTTATCTGCCTTCTGCTTTCCAAGAACTATTTATTGTGGTCATCAAAAGGAAAATTGTGTTCTAGATTGAAATTTCTGTCCCTCAGCTAAGTCTTAATTCTGACTTAAGTCCATTTCCTTGCTAGCCCATTGAGATTTAGTTTCAAACTTGCTGTTGAGACTTTCCAGATCAGAGGGAACTGCCTGGGCTCCCAGCACCACCTTGAGAATTGCTCAGCATATTGGGGTCATTGTGCTGAGGTGTCTCGATGCTGAGTTTATCAGGCTTCAACCCTAACCAAGAGATAGTGAGTGACAGTAAAATGCAAAGGCAGCTTTGTGAAGGATAAGAAAAAAGGTGAAGGTTTTGGGGTTGTTGTACCAAGGTTTCTGTTTCCAAGGATTCAGAAAATTTTCTGTGATCACCCGTCTGGAAGGCTACTTCTTGAGGACGTGGTACACCGTGGCAAATAGGAAGTGTGTTGGTAGAAGAGGAGTCTGTGTTGCAGTTGTGCCGTCTTTGTTTAGTTGGCCTCTTTTAGGTAGATTTTGAGTACAGCTTTCACCAAACGACTTAGTCAATGACATGATCTCTGTGTTGTGACTGGGAAGGTAAAAGGCAAAAGATATCTTCTGTGTTAAAAACAATATATATATATACATATATATGTATATAGTAAAAAAATATATTTGGAATTCATGAATATGCTGTATCTAAATATATATGAAGGTTTTCTTTACCTGAGAGTTTGCCTTACAGGACAAACATTATCCTCAGTCTCAGTGCCCCCACCCCTTCAGGGGAAAGGGTGCAGAAATTTAAATACTATGTTTAAAGTGATCCTGGTTGTAAACAGCTAGAGCCAAAATACCTAAGAGACAGCTTCCGTTAAGTTGATATTTGTTTCAACCTGTGAAAAGAACAGTGGCTGAGAGCTTGTTAAAGGTATATTTTCTTTTAAGTTATATGGAGAGAGATGTCAACTATTTACCATAAATATATTTATACATTTGAATATATAAATGATACTGTTACTTACCTTTAGTAGGTTTCCCACTGACAGGTATGCTCAGAAAACATCTTTCACTAAACCTGAAATGTTGATATAAATATCTGAAGAAAAATACTAATCACAGAATACATTGAACAGACTTACTGATCTTGTATACCTGGAAAAAGATTTTCAAACAGACTTTGTCAGCTCAGCCTTGGCATTCCTTGTCAAACAAAAGCAAGCCTAAAGACACGTTTCAAAAGCAGACAATGCAGCACTTGCTAACCTGCAGAAAATCGAAAAGGATCAGGGAGGCAGAGAACAAACAGAATAGGTAAGCAATAAGAAATGGAACATAGTTCTAAAGAGCTGTTTCAGAGAGCCAAATATGTTTAAAGAAGCCTAGATCAATAATTAAACATCAGTAAGTAAAATTCCAGTGTACTTTTTTTGCCAGTATTGTTTTAAGATTTGTAATGTAGAAATGAAATTATTGATTCAGAATCAGTAAGAAAACATAGCTAGTGTTAGGGGAGGAAGAAATGGGTCTGGGGAAGAAAATGGAAATACAGGAGTATTTTTAGCACAGAGATGCTAGTCTGGAATGTTAACTTTTCATAATAGGAAGTCCATACTTCAGTATTTGTCTACTTCAGTCAGTTGAAAAATTGGGTCAGGCAGCTGTTATCTGAATTGACAGCAGCTATCTGATTAAAAGTAAAATGCTCTTTAAAAATAAAAATAAAAAAAAGAAAAGAGGGAGAAGAAAAAAGGCTGTGCTTTGTCACATTCATGCCACTCATGTTGCTTACGTTGTGTCACACTGGACAGTGATTTGATGCTACATAACACAACATGACATGAGTCTCAGTTCACTGTTACCCACATTACACTCAGGTAGTTTGGCAGAGCTCTAACTTTTGCTTAACTCTCATTTCCTATTTAGTGCACTGCACTTAGACTGGTTGGTTAATGCAGACAATTGCTATACACTCAAAACTAGAGTTCCCTACGGAAATACATTTCTCATTGGATATTAAAGTGGAAACTTCAGTGGATATCTTTTGTACATCCATATGCAGCTCCTTCCCTCAACACAGGAGGGTCATTAATGACAACTTACCACAAAAGGAAGGAGTTAAGTGGAATTTCCCACAGGAAATACAGCTGGTGTCTGTGGCAATGACTTTCTGAGTTGGAGAAGTTGGCCAGCCTGATCTAGTGGGTGGCATCCCTGCCCATGTTAGGGGGGGAGTGGAAATAGATTATCTTAAAGGTCCCTTCCAACCCAAGTCATTCTATAAGTACTCTCTAAATGGAAAATAATTTGATTTTTTTCTGCCACGAGAGATATTCCCAAAACAAAACCTTGTATTAACCTCCCAATCTCCCCCTTCAACTTCAATTTGAATTGAATACCTTTCTGTTTCAGAGGGATGTGAACTTTAATTCCAGATCTGAATTTATAAGTAGTCTGTAGCAGGCTGAACCAAAATTCCACATCTCCAAATGCTTAGGCTATGAAGAATTCCATGTTTTTTTCAGAGCTTTGCACTTTGGGTCTAGCTGTCTTAATTGGATGTTTCCCAATAATAATAGTCTTATTTTCTTTGTGCTCGCCTGCCTCAGACAGCAAGCATCAGCCCTGAGCACAGTTAAATTGCACTACTACTTCCAGTAAACAAACAATCAAAAAAAAACCACCTATTGCTTGCCTGTCATAGCATCTTACCTTTGTTCTAAACAATAGTAGAGAGAAGCACAAATTACTAGGCAGATTTGATGAGATTCTTTAATTTTTATTGACAGCATCATGAAGTTCTAGATCCACTTAGCACCTTCAAAGAAGTGATAAGTGATTTAGCTTTTTGGGGACAAATTGGTTTTATCAACTCCAAGTGCCAAATTTACCAAAAATAACTCATTAGCTGTGCATTATGATTATGATTCACTAGGGTGCTCTGCTCTTGGCTAGATCCCAAAAACCACATTTGTGTACAAATGTTCCTATTATGGGGTGTGAGACTTTTTAATGGTGTACCATATGCACCAGTGCATTTTTCTTTTTATAACAAAGCAGTTTTCCTACTACAGATGACACGTGACCAGCTTTTGAAGGGTTAAACCTATTTAAATGTGATAAAACCTGAGAGACCACAGCAATCAAGCTATCATTCTGCCTCAGCTACTCCCCTTCCCCTTTCCTGTGGCTATAACTTGAACCTAATATTCCTTCCTCTGCAATTAAGAAGCAAACAAGGGAGCCAGCAAAAAAATTTAGTTGGGGACTTGATTTCTGCTGCTAAGTTTACATTTGCTGGAGAGCGAAACGGCTTACTCCCTCCGTTCCTTTTGAAAAAGCTGTAATTCACAAACTGCTCCTGCCCCACAAATTGATATATATTATTTTTCCTCATTGTGGAAAAGTAATGTCTGATACTGTGGCAAATGTGACTTAGTTTCCTGTGTATTTAAAAGAACGAGTTGTGTAGTTAAAAGAACGAGTTGAGTTACACAGAAATCCAGAAGAAAAGCAATGGGTGATGTGAAAAAGGCAGGTTTTTGTTTGTTTGTTTGTTTGTTTGTTTGTTTGTTTGTTTTTCTCGTCTTATTTCTTAGCGATAAAGACAGGCTGTGATTTTATTTTAGGTTTCTGCTCTGAATACTGTTGGTACCTTCTACCTAGAGAGCAGAGATAGAGCAACCCGTAAGAAGTGAGCCTAGTTACAAAAGGTTCTTACGCTAACAGCCCTGATCGCTCAGGGAAGGTGCATCTGCAAGCCAAGATAAAATGTTCTTTCTATAATCCAAGGAACAGGCAGGCAAACCTGATCTATCTGGGGAGGCAGTGAGGGTGATCACAGGAACAGTGGGGCAGCTGGGGGCACTGATGGTCCTGTCCCTACTCCACTCTGGGTTTCCCGTGAGGCCTTTGGCTTGTTGTTTCAGGCCCACCTGCAGTGGCACAGTGTGGAACAAGTCCTTCCTGAGACACCTGGATTTATCAGGAAGCTTATCATTCACTGACCACCCTGTACAAATGTTCTTTCTGTCATGGGCTGGGAGGAAAACACTTCCTTTTTCTTCTTCAATATTTCTAATGTTCTGTGTCAAAAGACTTCTGCTTCTGCTTCTTACCTCAGTTACTGGAGTTTTACCTCTATGCTCTCTTCCCCTACCTCTAAGTGCTTTGGCTATTAATTGAGTTTTTCTAGTGTAGTAAGCTGAACTTTTTCACCACATAAATGATTCATCAATAATGTGAAGTTATTGTGCAAAAGTTAAACTGGGCTTTAATTTGCCTCAGGTCTCTTTTGAGCCATTTCCTTGGTTGCTCCTTATTGTGGAAATGTTCCCTTCATTGTACATGGTTTTCTTTAAAACACAAGCTGAAAGAAAATGAAAGGAACCAAATTTTGTTGTTTGGGCATCCTGAGAACTGATGCTGGGTCCAGGAGATAGTTGCTCCAGGAATTTCCCTTCTGTCTTCATTCGAGTCTGATGGCTGAAGGGAAATATGAGAAGAAACTGGTGAATGGCTGTGGCAAAATCCTGGTTCTTTCACTTCCTCCAGTACCCCCATTTCAAATGCATGGCCAAAGGGATGGATGATGTCTCATCAGGTTCACAGATTATTGTACTTTTAATGCTGTTATCACTGGTTTTCTGAAAGGGCAAGTACCCCTTGGTCTGTCCTCTAGATAGGTAAACCTGCAAGTGAGGACCTCTGGGTGCAAGTAAAACAAGATGTGCTATCAAGAGGAAGGTAGTTACAGGTACAGGGATCAGCTAAAGTCTAATTTTGACAGGCTTGTGTGAGCAAAGGCTGTCTCGGTGTTGTGAGGTAGCTGCTTCTCATGGTGTTGCTTGTCATTGCAGAGATTCACACAAAGACTGATGCTTCAATATCCTGTCACCTCTGCTTGAAAAATAAGGTCATGTCATATACTTGATATATAGAGCATTCATTACTTATTATTTTATGCAATTAAAATATTTATCTAAGTAACAGTGTGTTGGCGTGGGTGTGTTTGTGTACGTGTGGGCATAAATAAGTATAAATAAACAAGTATTAGTGGTGCAATAGCACTGAATAATTTATCCAGACCAAATGAATTATTTTCACCCTTTTACTGTTAAACATTTAAAATTGAATTCCACAAGTTCATTTGCAATGTTCCTTTTTAATAGGCATATTGCAGTAATAGTAGTTGTGATGTTTCAGTGTATCATAGCTAAATGTAAGGATATGGCTGAAGAGCTTGCCTGTTTTCCTTAGATCAGCTGGTCAAACGAAAGATCATACTTTTGTCTGCAAAACAGACAAAATCAATTAATATAGTTGCATAGGTCCTCATTTCTGATGGAAGTGGTACAAATATTTAAAAGCAAATTAATACAGAGCCTGGAGGATCAGTGAATACCAATAAAACCCTGAAGACTCAAAGTGAGACCAAGTGGAAGAGAGAGGATGGACTGATCAGAGATAAACTGACATGAGTAACAATAATAATAGCAATATAAAATGACTTAGAATGTCACTGCACAACAAGATATTGCAGTAGCACCAGAGCGCAGATAAGAGCTTGTAGTATATGCAGTTTCTTAATAGTGTCACTGTAATCAGAGATTCCCATCAGGATATAGTAACCCTTTGATTTTGATTCACCCCTTTGCTTCAGTGCTTATCTTGGGCCACACCAAATCCATCTGGCTACCTGTCTTGCTTTTGCCACCCCTCTCATAAGGACTCCTGCCAACTGCTTGTCTCTCAACATGCTGCATTTACTACCCCCGAAAGCAGTGCCTTCTGCTAGTCAGGGAAGGTGAACACTGAGGAGCAGTGAACTGGCAGGTTGACAAATAAGCTGAGACTGACCCAGGGCTGGCACCCTCCAGAACTCACTTATATTTTTGTGTTGGGCATGATTGTCTCTAAGTGTGACCCTGATTCCAGCTGTCATTTTAGGTCAGATGTATAATATCAGTTTACAGAACAAGAGTAGTTAAAGGACCCTCATCCATCATAGCCAGATGGAGAGGGAAAAAAACAACAAACAAATAAAATAGATACCAGCAGTGCTTGGGACCTATGTTGGTTCTTCAGAACTGGTAGCTGGGCAGAGATACTGATAGAGATGGTAACCTCCACCATAACAGTCCCCTGTGAAACTGCTGTGTGCTGGGAGAAACAAATCAATGCCTTGCCAGCACAAAGAGAATTTATCTTCACAGATACAATTTGTGATATTGTTTGCAAGATAAATAATAGAACCCAAACTAACTGCACCAAAAGGCAAAACAACACACTGAGCAAACATTCCACTAAGCCAGTTTAAAAACCTTTTCTTTATCAGTGAGAAGCACTGATCTTGTAAATTAGCTGTCTTTTCTGTGAGAAGACTATTGCTGGACAAGGCAAGAATGAAATCATTTATACATTGTTTATATCTCCCTAAAAGAGCTTGAAGTTAGTTTCTTTACAACGGAAGCAGATTTTTTTCTTTTTCTTCCTCTGTGTATCTTTCATCCAGTTTGTTTTATTAGAATGGCCCCAGAGTAGCGGACTTACCCTGGACAGGTCTGTGCTCCTCTGGGAAATGGATGGTACAGCTTTTCTGCTTCAACAAGTCCCTTTTTTCCTCCCCATCTTTTTTGGCTGTTGCTGGCCATCTACTGCTGGATTGCTTTTCAAATGCTTTCTGCCCCACTCATCCAGCAAATGCTGCAACTTACATTCCTAAGATACTCTGAGATAGCTTCTGTTGGACCTTTTTTGGAGAATATTTGAACAGGAGAATATAGGGAGGTAAAATAACTTACCTCACCTCTTCAGTACAAGTGGGTTTTCATGAGAAAGCCAGCCAGACATTTTGTGCAGTGGCAATGCAATTGCTTTGCACTGGCTTTTGTCTTCTGCATTCTGTTGTGTATCTAGGTGTCTTGGGCTAAAAATAAGTGATGGTTACATATCTCATTTTTCAGGACTGTACTACATGTCATATTTTGTCAATTGTGAATAGTTAAATCCTGAGAAAATAAGACAATTTTGAATGCTAGTAATTACATATTTGTTCTAAGGCTCATAAGGATTGGTTTCTGCCCTTGGGTTTCACACAAGAGAATTTAGACCATTCTCCTGCTGTCTTTACTCTTTTCCCCAGAAAGCTATTTCAATGCCTGCAGCTCTGCTACAGTCAGGTAGTGATTAGAATATATTGTCAAATCTTTTAGCTTTTTATTATTATTATTATTGTGTCACAAAGCTCACCTGCCAGCTTGTTTTTTTGTTAATTCAACTCTTCTCATCTGCTTCTGTTTCTACACTTACTTGTGGGGAGGTGAGGTGACTGGGATTGAATAGGAGAAAGCAGCGGTAGTTGAAGCAAGATGAAAATGAATGATATTTTCAAATCCTAAGCAGGGCTGCAGAGGCTAATAATTACATTAAAAAGGCCCTCTGCAGGTAGGTGCAAATAGGCTAGTCTAAACAAGTGCCACTATTTTAATGTGGGCTGTTCAAGACGATGTCATTACCTGACTAGACTGCCACCTTTCACCTCCAGCCATTGTGCTCTGTTAGATCTCACTAACAGGGAGAGTGAGGAACTTGTTTGCAGGGGATTTGTTGTCTCACGCTCAGAGGCAGCTGAGAGACTTGCCAAATGACAGGAAGACGCTTACATTCACAAGGTGTGATTGCCTAAGTGTTTGACTGTGTCTAATTAGTTTGCCTTTGGTGGTTGGTAGCTCCACAGTCAGAAGCAGATTGACTCTGCAGGCTTTAAGCAAAGAGGTCTGATTGGTGTTATTATCATTTGTTTATTTAACCCTCCCACTAGCCATGAAATATTCCCTATGGCATGGCCTTTTCCTCTGTCTTTAAAAAAAAAAAAAAAAAAAAAAAAAAAACATTTTTACAGCACATTAGAATGAATATTTTCTTCCATCATCTCCCCACATCCACTAGGTGTACAGTATTTAATTTCTTTTAAACATCTAAACATGTTCAAAACAGACATTAGTACTAACTTTTGAGCTTTGAAATATGAACAACATAGGATTGCTTTCAGAAGCAGATGATGTTAGCTTATTTTTATCATAAATGTGTGTGCTGTACCTGTTTGGCCAGGCTTCTCCAAGGATAAAGGATAAAAATCCTAATCTTTTTCTTGGCCCTTTTTGGGAAGTGATTCCTATAATGAGAAGAGGCCAAAAAATAAAAATAGGCTTGGAAAATCCTTATGAAAATAATAGGTAACCCACATTTAAAATCAAGAAGGATTCTCTGAGAAGTATCAATGTTATTTAGCTTGGCTGTACGTCAGGGATGCAATTCTACAGTGCAGTTCCCAGGGAATTCCCTGGGCTTTCATATTTATGGGGCATGAGACCCAAGGATCAGGGAAAAAAAAATGTAGGGAGAGGGAATGCCTAAAGGTGAGTCCAAGTTTGATAAAGGTATGTTTTTCCTAGAGTGTACTTGTAGGCAACTTTTTGCCTGTGCCCCAAAAAACTCAGGGTTTGGAAAGATCTGATTTTCTTGTCAGATGTTTCTCACAAAGGTAACACTGATAACAAAGATAATCCTGATTAGAAAAGGAAAGAAAAGGTCAATTTCCAGAGTCTCTGGGATTTCTTTAGTGGACTTTAGCTAACATCTGTTCTGCTTCAGTTCTTTGGATGTTACCACTTTGGAAGTACAAAACTTGAAGATACCAACAGAAGTCTCCTCGTTTGAAAGGCCACTTCTATCTTGCTATTCTGCTTGTTTCTTTTTGATTTCTGGTCAGGCTCCGTAGTGAGGACTTCCACTTTACCTAGGACTTGCTTTATTTTTGAGTATAATGTTTTTCCTTCTAACTGTCCAAAGACTGGCTGCTTTGCCATTTCTTAATGACAACCTAAATTCTCCTTGGGACATTTCCAAATTATACAAGTAATGCAAAGTATATAACTGAAAGAATAGCTTATTATCCTATCAGTGTAGAGATAATCAGATTAAATATGCCTATTTATTTTTCTCCACTCCACTATTCTTAAACGTTGCAAGTCATAAAGCCCCATTTTAGCATTTCATTATATGATGCAAATTTTATAAACAACTGCCATTACTATAAGCACAGTCATTATTCTGAATCAAATACAACATAAAGGAAAACAGAATAAGAAATCTCAGATCTGTAGACTGCATTTCAGGACATCCCCTCTTTGGCTTACACAGCCCTTTTCCCTCAGGGAGTGTGAGATGCAAAAGGAAGCTGCATCTCTGGGGATGTTGGGGAGAGCTGTGATTCAGCTGAGAGAGATTTATCATCTCATCTTTAGCCAGATGCTCTCTATTGCTTGATGATCTCAGCAGGTCCAAAGGAAGAGTGTGTTGCATCAAAGGTCAGGTAACTTGTTTAATGTTAGGGATAAATGTTTTATGAAAACTAGGAACAGTCTTGAGCCTTCATTTTAATAAGGAAGTTAAATATTTTATTTCCCTGTAAGTTGGGTGAGTACCCTCTTAACCATACCTTTCCTTAGACCTCTTCTAGACTACTTCCTGCTCCAGCTATTCTTGAAATCTTTTGAGATTCAGGACTATTCTGCAACAATAGCGGGCTGGTTTTAATTTCTGACTAAGGAACCCTCCTGAGTTTGCATGATCTGGAGAAGGAGGGTGCAGAAAAGAAGCTGATCACTGTCCTCAGCCCAGAGTTTTGTTGTTGTTGTGGAATGGCTTTCACCTTGCACATTTGGTGTGACAGAAATCATGAAGTTGTTTCTTGAATTCCCATGTGACAGCACAGCATGTTGCTATATACCACTGGGCCAGACTTGACTAAACTTGTATAATTGTGGTACCATGTATCTTATCCTAAGTCTTGAAAGATTTCTTAACAGCAGAGACCAAGATCTTTAGACTGTTATTATAATACAGTGGCAGAAAAAAATATAACCTATCAAATTACCAGATTAAAATTTAAAAACTTTTTTTTTTTTTTTTTTTTTTTTTTTTTTTTCCTAGAGCTTTTGCTAATTGTCACTTCTCTGCAATGTTACACAACTCCCATGTGCAAACAGACTTACTGGCAAGTTTCTGTGTACATACCAGTGCCCTGGCTCTACTAAACCCCCTGATCTTAGCTTCACTAATTTGCCATGTCAAATTAGTGTGATGAAACAAATTCTAATTACACTGAAAGATCACTTAGAGCATTAGCACTGCTGCTGTGGTCTGTTCTTGTGTCTTATTTGCATACTAATCCAGTGTGCCTAGGTAGATGACAAAATGGAATGTCTACTAATATGTTTACGAGGGTTTTCTGAGAAGTTGCTGACTCAGCCTTGACAGATGCTCCTATAGGCAGAGAGCTGGAAGAAGGAAATACGAACTGCATTGCTCAGCCTAAGGGAGAATGTTGTTTTTCTCCTTCAACTTCCCTGCTAGTTTGTTTGATTCTTCGGGGAATCATTATTATTTTTTTTTTTTCCATTTTAAAAATAAGCTGAATAATAATGTCAGGAATCAAAAATATAATTATGACTCATATTTGGTATTTAGGAATGTAGGATCAAAACACCAAAAGTATAGAAGGAAGCACAATTTAACAGGTTGGATTTAAAAAACTCTTTAAGTATCTTCTGCAAAAGAACAATTGAACAGAATTCCTAGTGGTAGGAGTTAGGGAATAAGAGCATGGATTAACAAATACGTAAGCCTTTCCATCTCAATGTGTCGAGTGGGATGAATTTGTTTATAAATTAATAAGTAATTGTTTTCTTCCTGACCAAAAGTATTGATTTGTAAGTATGTGTGGCTGCAGACTTAAACAGTACCTAGCCGCCCTAAATGTGCGTTTACTCACTAAGGAAGGAAAAAAATGCTATTGCTAAATTTAGGCTCAGAATATGAAACATGACTCTCTGAATTTGATTTCCTGCTGGCGTTACAACTTCTATTCCATTGGAAACATAAAGCCCATGTTAATAGGTTTTGCTTCACATTTTAAAGCCGTGGGATTGAGAAACAGGATCCTGAGAAGAAGGGGAAGGCAATGCCTTACCATTTGAGGGTGGGCCTGCTAAGTTCATTTTCCCACTTGTCTTCACATGTGAATGATTTTTGGCCCTTTTTTTATCATACCACCATGCACAGGCCTTGCCAAAATATATTCATGGGAATTAGCAGAGCTATTCCTTGCTCTGTTCCTAATTGTAATGGGCAAATTCATACAAAAAGCTTGACTCAGGTGAGCTTTTGTTTCTAACAAAAGAAACAAGCTGCAATCCTTGTTCTGCTGGGGTTCACACTGGCACTCTGGTGATACAAATGCAGCCAGGTTTAGTGTGGAGTATGCCTAAAATGGGTGGAGATCTCTGTGCATCTTGGTCATCCTGGAAAGCACTGGGAATGAAAATGAGGTAAATGACTAGGAGATTAAATTGCTTGACGTCTTGAATAGGTGTATATTTACTTAGTGTACTGTACCCAGTCTGCAATGTGTATGCTCAATAACCTAGGCTTACAGCTTTTTCCATGTGAATGTTTATTGGAATAGAACAGGCAAGAGTAACTTATATTTGTACCTGCAGAGAAAACTTTATTTATTTGTGTGTAAGCATGTCATATAACATACACAGAAAACACTTCATAGTAGAGAAGTCATGGTATTTATTACAATTAAAAAACAAACAAACAAACAACAATCCCAGAAATTTTCAGTTAAACAGAAAATTAACCTCTTGCCACAGTATAAGAGGGTACTTTTCCTATCATAATGTTACAGAGGACTGAGGTCATGGGTGGGTAACTGAGTCTGCAGATAAATTAAAGAATTTTTGATGTGACTTTGTAATAGATATGCAGGAGGTGACCTGCGAGTTGTATCATACATACAATGCACTGGCAAACTGGGACACACAAAATAGAAACTGTATTATAATTTCATTCTAGGTTTTCTTTTTTTTCATAAAATGCTAATTTTGCTATAGATCCATTATGTATGAAACTCTAAAGACTTTTTTCTTCTTCAGTGCCAGAGGGATTTTACATATATAAGCCCATTTTAGTGTTAATGGCAGATATCAGTATACAAGCCCCATTCACTGTGATGAAAACAGTCTAGTGGACCTAATTAACTAATACTTGCATAGGTAACATTTCCTGTATGCAGGGTTTCAACATTCCAGTTAAAAGCACGTTCCAGCAAACAGAATCCAAGTTTGCATATCTAGCTGAAATATTTTGTAGGCGAATCAACTTAATTTTATTCTTTAAACATAGATTTTTGATTTCCTTTCTTCAAGAATAGTATAAGTTTTATGGTTCAAAAGCTTAGACCTGTGTTTGTTCCATCTTCACAGTGAATTAACATCTCAAACATGGCACGCTATTGCTCTACAGGCAAAGTCCAGGGCTTTCAGCAAGCAGAAAGGAACAGCTGCTTTGTGTACCAGTGTCAGAATCCTTCCATTGCCCTCACTGATCACTGGAACGTCCATATTTCCCAGTTGCGGTTATGGAGAAGACAGTGAAAATCCACTTGTTTTAATGAAAAGCATGGCTGTTAGTGCCATCAAGCTTCTAGATTAGCAACACAGTTTGCTGCTAAAGACAAGTTAGATGCCTATGGCAATATTTTATGTTAAATCCTGTAAAATTTTCTCTCGGGGATTAAGGCACAGCCTTGCTTTGTGTAAAAGCACCTTGATATCATCACATCTATTTTTAACTCTTCCTGAGGACTAGGCCCCATCTTGGTCAAAGCCAGGATAGATGAATGGCAGTTGCTGTAGCTACAGCACTGTAAGTCAGCAAGGGAAGAGCTGGTTTCAAACAAAGTTGTGGAAGACAGTTCAGTTGTGGAACCAGGGCAACGTTCAATTTCCCAATTTCAGTGCAGACTGAACTCATTGTGGAACACTGCAACCAGAAAACAGGCACTTTCCTTATCAGGGATAAGTAATAGAGAAATTTTGCAATAGCTATTAAGGTGTGCAAGTGGTTAGATGAGGAGCTCATTTTCACCCTTAAAGTGGAGGAGGATGGAAAAAAAAAGTGCAAGCTGTTTGTTACACTAAAAAAACAACATTCTTACATCCAAGGCATCAAGTGTCCCAAGATAGTAAATATGAGCTTGTATAAGAAGAGCAAATTGAAATCTTCTCGAACTTTTCTTGAAATTTGGGCTACTATGAAACTTCTTGGCTCAGTCCTTTCTCTCAACAGATTGATAATAGCAGAGTTATGCTGTAATTGGTATCACACTGACACATAATGTAAAGTGTTACCTACATTTAAAACTTGAAAATAGTATTTGAATTCCATATTCACAGGTAATAAAAGTTCATCTTCATGGTTGGGAAAATGAGTTTCAGAATGACAGCTCCTAACCTGGACTTTCACTTTCCAGTTCAGTTCATATCATTTTCTTAATATGGACATTATTCTGCAGTCCTTATTCAGGCAACACCTCCCTGAAGCTGTGAATATCAACACAATGATAGCCACTGAAAAGGGCTTATCACTATAAATATATGTTTGTCTTTTAGTCTCCACGCTTTCAGTGTAAGCTTTATGAAGAGTGTTACAATAGTCCACGCTAATACCAACATCATTATATGTCAACAGTTCCATGTAAAATATTTTGTTTAAAAATAATAATAATTGGCATTTAGACCTTCTTCTTCCCAAGGATTTCAGAGCATTTCCCAAAAGCTGGTGTATTAATTCTCACAACAGTAAATATCTATAAAAAACAAGTATATCTGGGCAAGTTCCAAGGCCCTCCTGGAGAACTCTCTCACAGTACCACTGTGCTTTTGCCTGAGGAAAAAAAGAAAAAACCTGCAGTTTCAGATTTTTTGGTGAATTTGCAACAAGAAGTTCCACATCCCTCTGAAAAAGAGCTCTTTTTTTTATTATTATTTTATTTTTTATTTTTTTATTTTTTTTATTCAGCTCTTCTGTTTACCCTTAGGTCATATTATCTCTGAGCAACACAGTACATCACAGGAATTTGCTTTTGTAGTACCTTGATTTGACATCTAAATTATTCTCCTGATTCAGATATTCTGAGAATCTGGCAATAAGTTTGACAGTCGTGTCCAAATTTGCTTATTCTGTGCCATTTGTGACAATCCTTGTGTGAGTACTACTTTTTTTAAAACAAAGCCAACAAAACATCAACCAAGACAAAAAACAACCTAAACAAAACAACAACAGCAACAAAATGGATTTCCTCATGATCCTAGCCTGGCAGTGCTGTGGTAAGGATCTGTTTAAAGCTGGAGAAAACTCCCAGAGGAGGAGTGGGCAATCTTCCACATTGCCTGCAGTGATACTTGGAAAGACAACCACATCTATTCCCTCATGCTTTATTCTTTCTGTAGAAACAAACATCTAAAGATGATGGACCACAATCTGATGTCTGTGGACAGAGAGCAAAGGAGCAAAGGGGAGATATAGCTCTGATCATCCTTGTGCTAGAGAGGTGGGAAAGCATCAGCTCAGTCTGCTTAGTCTACTTCTTCACAGTTTACATGGCTTTGGAAGATGTGAAAAGGTCAGTGTTGGGGGAGAGCAGAGATGAGGGTTTTTTTTTTTCTTCTTTTCCCTTGAGGGTTACCATTCTGGGCAGCTGGCAATCAGCTGAGCTGTGTTCCTTCACAATTAGCTCATCAGGCATAGTAAGTATCTAGAAATCTCACCTTCTTCATTACATGAGTGAGTGATTAATGAATGAATATGTTGTTTTTTTTTTCTTCTTCTTCCTCCTTTTTTTTTTTTTTTTTTTCCTAGAGTAATTCAAAGCTGCAGTATAATCAATTCAATAAGATTAAAATCCAGTTTGACACTTTAATAAGAATAAAACATGCATTTGCTTGCTAGGGCGTGATCAGGAAATACTGGGTTGCAGATAAATCAATAGGTAATATAAGTTGCTCTGTAACTTTTGAAAATGTTACTTGTATTTTAAATAGCACAGGCGTTGCATTTGGGAGCTGTCTTTGGCAGTTATATTGTAAGGTTCTCTATCCCTTTCCCTTGGTTTAAGAAAGACAAGAATAGGTCAAAAGCCATGCACAGAGCCCAGATTCACGCTCAGAAGAACCCCCAAGAAGAAAAACGCTCAGAAGAACCCCCATGAAAGCTGCAGGCTATGGATATTATTGCTATGGCTGAGAGTGTGTGAGGGGGGTTATTCTTCATGAGAGAAATGCATTGAGTGAGGTTCTATCTTCCTGCTCAGTCATTTCATAATACATGTTCATTTCCTCTTAACAAGATCATAGAACATTGTTTTTCTGGAAATGCAGATTGAGCATTTTGTTGCAAAAGGCTATGCTTACCAAAACCACAGCACATCCAGCTAACCCTTGAATTATAATATGTGACAATTCCTAAAAGAACTAAGTTTCTTTTTTCTTTTTTTTCTTTTCTGTGCGTATACATGGAAATGTATGTCCTTTTAATTTCTATAACAACTCTATGTATTTTCTTGATGAATTATGTGAAAATATGATATAGTATGATCAGACATTGTGGGATAAGCCTGAATGCCAAATTAACAGGAAGGAACTGTAACAATAAAATTCACAGCAAATATCTATGATATCAACTTCCTTTTATTGAAATGCAATATTTAGTACTTTTGCAAAGATTCACAATTTTAAAATTTGCAGAAAAGTCATACAGTGAAAAACACATTAGTTTGGTTTTAAAGCATTGGTGTATGTTTATCAATGCTACATCAAATACCGCTTTAAAAAGCCATGAGGAAAGTATTTGCATAGATTGTCCCACCACCCAAAATAACACTTGTGTGTGTGGAAGCAGAAGAGAGTAAAGATGAGTAATAATTTGATCTAAAGAGGGACACAGCTGTATTTCTAATAGGATTCAGGCTTTCCAATGGCCAACGTCTTTCAGTCTGCCTTACAGGAGCTGTGAATTTATCACTCGGGCATGTGTACATAAATACTACAGCCATTGCTGATGGCTTTGAAGTATTTTGCAGTCAACTGCTGGAGCTGGTGGCTCCATGCCAATTCATGATGTGATTCTGATCCTGAGAGATTTTCATGCAAGACTGGGGACAGAGGTCATGGATCAAATATAATGGGCTGACATGTATTAGGAAAGATTAATGAGTATGGGCACAAATTAATTGTGTTCTTATCAGATAATCAGCAGTTCTCACCAACACTTACTTTCAGTATTATCAAAGAAGAATATATGATGGGGTCTCTCTTGGTAAGCTATAAGGAATCAGAGTTTTTATCATTATTTAAATGAGACTAAATATCAGTATTGTCTGTTACGAAGTCTTGTCGAGGCCTTATTCTAGCTCAGATCTAGG
Organism: Heteronetta atricapilla; assembly: GCA_011075105.1. Taxonomy (NCBI): domain Eukaryota; kingdom Metazoa; phylum Chordata; class Aves; order Anseriformes; family Anatidae; genus Heteronetta; species Heteronetta atricapilla. The sequence goes on from CM021738.1 coordinate 164,480, forward strand.
CTATTTTTCCACATTACACATTAACAGGGAAAGCAGCTGCAACAGCTGCCTGGAATTATTATAGTGTCAGGAAGAAAACCAGGATCGAGCAGAAATAAGTAGAAGGTTGTTCTGTACAACACATACTTAAATACAGTAAGAAGAGTGAAGCAGTGATGACATACAAAAGATTGTGCCAAGAAAATTATATTATGACCCCCTAGCCATGAAACATTTTATATTGTCATTCATTTAAATGCTTTTAAAATGTGAATCCGAAGAGAGGTTCTGTTCTGAGGGATAATGTGATAACTGATTGAGTCTCAAATAGGATTTTAACTAAAGTTTGTAATTTATTAAGTGAATAGAGGCAAGCAAACAGCGCTGGGTGCGTCAGGAGTCTCCGCTCCACCAAGATGCACACCTATTAAATTAGGTGGCTGATTTTTATGCTCCTAGACTAATACATATTCATCACTACTCCAAGAAAAGGCAGAGTTATTACAATTAGTTCCCGGAATCCGAACCCTCTCCAGACGCATGTGTATCAGTCTCTGGTGGTCTCTCTGGGGGTCTCTTGTGCTGAAGGCTTGTAGTCTTCCTCCCAGGCTTTGTCCTTTGGTCCTTCAACTCACCTTTCTCCTTATTTGGTGATCTCTTTGCCAGATGTCGGAGGCTTGGGCAGTGTCCCATGCAAAAGTCAGCAGTTTCCTAAAAAAACATCTTGATCCTCTTATCTCCCAGACTCGAGTCCCAGTGTTCGTCCTTCAAACCCTCTATTTACAGAAATTGCTGGACCCTTCCTTTGCATGGTACAATAACTATGTACACTAATCACTCTGTTTTTCTTAAATGGAAGGTTATATTTCATCATGCGACCCTAGCATTGTTCCATACTGACACAAATCAAATTAACACATTTCACAGATAATTTCCTTTAAACAAGCAGAACTTCTTGGATGCTCACCTCTTTCGCAAAAGCCAAGATTCAGGAGTCCTAAGGCAGCAGGAGGTTGCATGTTACAGGACAGCTTCCCTAAAAAATTCTGCGTTTTGGTGGTAGATTGTTCACTTTGCTGAGTGTTTGCCCATTGCATGTGATATCTGCAAAAAAATCAGCTCCAACTGTTTCTTGCAAATGTTTTCACTGGCCTGAAAAATCTGAATTTGTAGAGGGACTCAGGAAATATATGTGCATTTGTCACACCTGTTTCTCCATTGCTCATCTTTTTTAAAAAAAAGAATGTATCAAAGAGCCTGCCAGTAGGCTAATGACTTATGTGTAGAATGTTAATGAGGGCATTTTCTCTCTGCAAAGCATTTAGTATGGAAATAATCCATAGCCCGGTGTGAGTGACTCAAATTCTTGTGTTTGCATAAATCTGAGAGAATTTCAGGCTTGAATTTGAGGCTACTTCAAGTTTATTGAATCAAATGGGAATGTTTTGGCAGTAACAGGTATTTTTGCAGATTTTTATGTAGCCATTTCTGGGAAGTGTTTCATCACCTATTCCAAATTCAAACTGTTTCCAAACCAAAGCTCTCACAAACCAAATCTGAACAGTTGAAATATGAGAATGACAGAGCCAACAAACAAAGACATCTGAAGATAGATTTGGATGACAGCAAACTTTAAGAGCACCTCCAACAGAAGCATATGAATGGTGTTCACCAAAAAAATTCAGGGAGGAACTGAACGTTATTGTCCTTATTTTACACCTGAATTTGTAACTTGTCAAGGAACAAACTCTTTTTTTTTTTTTTTTCAGAGAAATGCTTTGTATAGAGAGAAGAGGCTTAGAAAGGCTTCATCCTTAGAAAGAAATGCCACATACGCCAGCAAGATTGATGGCAAGTGTCATCAGTGTGATGGTATGTGTCAGCAGTGTGCCCTGTCAGCCAAAAGGGCCAGCCATACCCTGGAATGCCTCAAGCACAGCACTGCTAGCCAGTTGAGGGATGGGATTTTCCTGCTCTGCTCTGCACTGGTGCTGCCTCACCTTGAGCACTATGTGCAATTTGGGGTGCCACAATATAAGAAGGATATAAAGCTATTAGAGAGCATCCAAAGAAGGACAACAAATGTGGTGAAGGGTCTAGAGGAAGACATATGAGGAGCAGCTGAGGTCCCTTATTTTGTCCAGCCCAGAGCAGAGCAGGCTAAGTGGAGGCCTTATGGCGGCCTGCAGCTCCCTCACGAGGGGAGTGGAGGGGCAGGCGCTGAGCTCTGCTCTCTGGGGACAGCAAAAGGACCTGAGGGAATGGCATGGATCTGGGACAGCGGAGGGCCAGGCTGGGTGTTAGGGAAAGGTATTTCACCCAGAAATCCTGAGAGTCATCATGCGGCACTTGCAGGGGAAGCAGGCGATCAGGCCCAGTCAGCATGGGTTTATGAAAGGCAGGTCATGCCTGACGAACCTGATCTCCTTCTATGACAGAGTGACGCGCTGGGTGGATGAGGGAAAGGCTGTGGATGTGGTCTACCTTGACTTCAGCAAGGCTTTTGACACCGTCTCCCACAGCATTCTCCTCAAGAAACTGGCTGCTCTTGGCTTGGACTGGCGCACGCTTCGTTGGGTTAGAAACTGGCTGGATAGCCGGGCCCAAAGAGTCGTGGTGAATGGAGCCAAGTCCAGTTGGAGGCCAGTCACTAGTGGCGTCCCCCAGGGCTCGGTGCTGGGGCCGGTCCTCTTTAATATCTTCATCGATGATCTGGACGAGGGCATCGAGTGCACCCTCAGTAAGTTTGCAGATGACACCAAGTTAGGTGCGTGTGTCGATCTGCTTGAGGGTAGGAAGGCTCTGCAGGAGGATCTGGATAGGCTGCACCGATGGGCTGAGGTCAACTACATGAAGTTCAACAAGGCCAAGTGCCGGGTCCTGCACCTGGGGCGCAATAACCCCAAGCAGAGCTACAGACTGGGAGATGAGTGGTTGGAGAGCTGCCAGGCAGAGAAGGACCTGGGAGTGCTGGTGGATAGTCGGCTGAATATGAGCCAGCAGTGTGCTCAGGTGGCCAAGAAGGCCAACGGCATCCTGGCTTGTATCAGGAACAGCGTGACCAGCAGGGCTAGGGAGGTGATCGTCCCCCTGTACTCAGCTCTGGTGAGGCTGCACCTCGAGTACTGTGTTCAGTTTTGGGCCCCTCGCTACAAGAAGGACATCGAGGTGCTTGAGCGGGTGCAGAGAAGGGCGACGAAGCTGGTGAGGGGCCTGGAGAACAAGTCCTATGAGGAGCGGCTGAGGGAGCTGGGCTTGTTCAGCCTGGAGAAGAGGAGGCTCAGGGGTGACCTTATCGCTCTTTTTAGGTACCTCAAAGGAGGCTGTAGTGAGGTGGGGGTTGGCCTGTTCTCCCACGTGCCTGGTGACAGGACGAGGGGGAATGGGTTTAAGTTGAGCCAGGGGAGTTTTAGGTTAGATGTTAGGAAGAACTTCTTCACTGAAAGGGTTGTGAGGCACTGGAACAGGCTGCCCAGGGAAGTGGTGGAGTCACCATCCCTGGAAGTCTTCAAAAGACGCTTAGATGTAGAGCTTAGGGATATGGTTTAGTGGTGGGCTGTTAGCGTTAGGTTGGAGGTTGGACTCGATGACCTTGAGGTCTCTTCCAACCTGGAAATTCTGTGACTGTGAGAAGGTGGTCAGACACTGGAGAAGTGGTCATGGCATCAAGACTGCCAGAGTTCAAGAAGCAGTTGGACAACATTCTCAGGTACAGCGAATGATTTTTGGGTGGTGCTGTGTGGAGATAGGAGTTGGACTTGATGATCCTTGTGGGTCCCTTCCAACTCAGGATATTCTATGATTCTATCACTTAGCTGAAGTGAAGGTGTATCTCTGTAACTGACACAGTGAAAACATTAGGATACTCAGTGTTCATAACAGTTTGGTACTTCTATGTAAAAAAGCAGCAAGCTGAATTGTGAAATTTTTCAAGTACCGTTTAACTAAGTGCCCCTTAAATGAAATTAAATTCCTTTTCTCCCCCTTTTCTAAGTCTGAGAAATAATTTATATCTCTCAAGTTTCTTTCCCCAGTGAGTGGGATTCAGAGAGACCAGTCACATGTCTGGATGGTATCGTTTATGACCATATTTGTATAGTCTTAGCTGAAAGTTGTGATAAAATGGCAAGTCCTAGTGTGATTCCTTGCCTCCCAGAGCCTGGTATAACGAGCAACTCATACAGTGTCTGGCAAGCATGAATTGCGTGAATTCATGGGAGAACCTAGGAAATTACAAAAAAAAAAAAAAAAAAAAAAAAGAAAAGAGTGTATATAACAGAAACAGTAGGTTAAGTATTACTTGACTAGTGAAACATCTCTGACAGACTCTGATTTGTAATTTTCCTGGTTATTCATCTCTTCTACCTGCAGAAATCCACTAACTAGATTGAAAACACAAAGCCTCTATCACAAATATAAATTGACACAATGCCACTGAAGCCAGTAGAGTCTGGTTATTTTACACTGGGTGAGTATCTGTCTCATTTTATTTCAGTTTTTATTGTATAACGAAGTGAACCATGATTTAAATATGAAGTGAATTACTACAGTTGTAATGAGCCCTTACTTTTACAATACAAGTAGTACAGTGCATGCAAGTGTTTTCCCAGCCTTGTCTTCACTTCAAGCAGTATGATACCATATGGGTTTGATACATTCAATAAGTTTACTTTTTTGTTTTGTAACATTACCCACTTTGGGATTTCATCCCTTTTATAGCAATGTTTTGAATTTTTATTCATAAGCATGTGAAAGACCATAGCTTTTCACTGCAGCTTGTTAGTGTACATTTTGGACAATGTTAACATCATCTCAGATATTCAGGACAAGTGAAGAACTGGGCTTAAGTCCTTGGGAGAAGCTAAAAAGACCATTAACAAGCAGAGTCCATAAAAAACATCTGTTCCAGTCATGCTGCTGATTTTTTATTAGTCCTTCAAATCCATAGCAAAGATCTCTAGAGCAAGAAAAATGCTCTAGTGTGGAGTGCAATTTCCAATTTCTTAGCTAACCTGATTTTTTTCATTCATACATATGCATGATTCAGTTCTGTTCCTAAACACACACACACAAAAAAGCCCCTTTTGGGTTGTACTTTATTTATTTTCCGTGAAATGCCCTTGAAATTCCATTTGCTCAGTGAAACCAAACAAATAATTGCATACTAAAAAGAAAATGAAGAATAATAAGCTAAATAATTTGTAACTTCAAATATTCTTCTGCCGTGGTGAACATTCTCAGTGAGGGGAAACAGTTGGCAATAAACAGCCCAGTATATCTTAAATGCAATAACTAATATCAGTGTGAAATGCATGAAGTGAAAATACCTTAGGATATGCTTTCATAGTTCCGCTATGTCGCTGCTAAATGGAATATGCTATATTACAACAATAGCAGTCATACTTTTCATATTTCTCCGAATCTCTAAGGAAGAATACTCATGTAGCCTTTATGTGGCTTACATCTTTTTCTAGTCAAAGTTGTGTTTTTATGGGGGTCTTTATGGTGTTTTTTTAAAGTTTACAGTGAAAGCAAACTTGTCACAATTTGTATATCATACAGATTATACCAAGTCACATTCCTGATAGTTAGGGATATGCCGGTACTCTGTTGTGCACATCATTGCTAGTTACCTGTGTAGTAAATAACAAAAGATTACTTATGATTTGGGCTGTGTAAAGCTCATCTGGGTGTTGGGGGGCGGGGGGGGGGGGGGGGGGGGGGTTAAAGGAAAGAAAAGAAAAGAAAAAAGAAAAAAAAAAAAGTTCTTTTAAGCAGAATTTTTAACAATGACTCCATTAGCCACTTTGGACAAAATGTATCACTGTTTTAAATTAAACAATACCAGTGGAGTAACAGTAGGGATGAATTTGACCCATTTAAAATAAAATGGCTCTCATTTCCTTTGATGCCTGAGGCAGAGACTTCATATGGAGATGAACACTTTTCACCATGCTCCATGTGTGAAATCTTGCCAAATGTAAAGTTTGTAAATCAAAATTGGCATTTTTGAGATGGGAGTTCTCAGTGAACATCCTGCTAAGAAAACAGTATTTTATCATTCCAGCACTTGTGTGGAAGCTCCATGCCAAAGATTACTAGTAGTAAGTTGCATCTGGCCAGAAATGTCTTATTTTCGGAGGAGAAGCCTGGGTCTTTGGGTTCTGTAGCTATAGGCTGTGCATACATACAGCCATGCTCTCATCCTGACAAACGTGTTTTCACCACAAGAAGACAGGGTGTCAATCTCATCACAGCCTGGCCTTCTCTTGGCTTCTGTTTTGGTCTCAGCACTACTGAGCAGCTTTTTTCACCCTTGCATACTCTGTAGTGTTGATATGTGCTCTGTTACAAGTCAAAGAACTTCATTTGTGGAGAATATATTGTACTGGAGTTCTGCAGGGAGGAGAAGTCCTGATTAGGTAGCAAACACCTTGACTTTATTGCTTTCCTTCCACTTTTCAAAAAAGCTGTACCGGACATGGGTCAGAATGTGACTCCTGTATTTTCAGTGATGAAAATTGTTCTCCCTATGTTTGTTACCCTCACTGATGGCATTAACAAGTTTATTTCCTTATAGAAAGTCTCCTCTAGTACTCTTGAAAGGCTGTTTCTGGGCAGAGAAGTAGAGGTAAATGCTTGTAAGTAAATGATTTCTGACTGATACGGAGAGGACAAAGAAATTACAGAGTAGCTGTACACACAAGTGGAGGTAGCATGTTTCCTTCTCCCCTTAAATTTGTTTTAAAATTCTTATCTATTAAGTAGTGCAATGTACAATTCAGTTAGTAAGAATTGTATCTAGAAAAGTGTCCTAAACAAGCATAAACAAGATAAGAACAGAGGACATGGGAAAGGCAGAGAACAATCTGTAGCTGTAGGTGTCTGAGAAGTGCATAACGGACTGATTCAGTTAGTGGAATATTCCAAATAATGGTGGAGGATAAACTGACATTTATGTGTCACTAGACGTGAAGGTTAGAGAAATAAACTTCCAGAAGAAAATGCTGCATGTTCTGCCTCTTGTGAACCACCAAAGGATGCTCTCATGAATATTTCTATTAGCTGCTTCTGTTGTGGGTATGGTCTGTAATAAGGAGCCCAGTCCTTCAAAGAACTACTGCTAGGGTACAGATAGAGTCTCCCTTTGACTTGGTTTTACACGGTGAAGTTCTTTAGCTTATTCAATGCTATTCAGAAGATTCAATGACTCTCATAAATCCAAGCAATGAAATAACATTGTCCCATATGAATTTCAGAAAAAAAAAGGAAATTAATTTGCAATAGAAAAAAAATCATATAAGCTATCCATTCATGTGTCTGGATTTCAAATCAGCTGTAAATTATTTAGAGGAAATATTTCACTGCTGCTGTTCTTTTTCTTTTTTTTTTTTTTTTTTTTCTTTTTTCTTTTTTTTGTAAAGAAGACCATATTTCCAGTACTAGAGCTCATTCATACTGAACATAGTAACATGCTTGTAACAGGTTTGAAACAACATTAAACTTCCTCTTACTCTGAAAAGGAAAGCTAAAGGGGTAAGTAGAGCTGGGTCTATGCATCTCTTCTTTTTCTCCTGTTTTTGAGAGACTACCTGCAACTTGTTGGGAAAAAGGTGGTTGGGACTGGCACTAAGTTAGAAGTTAATTAGGCTAATGCAGTATTGGAGAGAGAACTAAGATCTGTGGTTAGCTTTCTTTGGCTGCCGAGCACTTCTAAACATGCTCGGCATAGTTCAATATAACTTGCTTGTTACATTGAGCTAAAATGCATGCGATAGAGCTGACTGTTTCTCCTGATGGAGTTCTGTGCACTGCCTTCCTAGTGGTAGTGTCAGTCTATGGAGTCCTTACACAGAGCATGGAAGCATCTGGAGAAATCATATTTTCATAATGTAGCAGCAGTAAGTCATCATTTGTTCCACTTATATCAGATCCACTCTGCAAATCTGATAGGAAGATTTATCCCTAAGGATCTCATCTTACTTCCTTTATTTGTTCACTGAAAAACACGAGAAACAAACAAGTGGGGTGAGCACTGTTTGACCCTTG
>CM021738.1:175007-182064 GCA_011075105.1 Heteronetta atricapilla
GAGGTACAGACGTACCACTGCAAGGACTGTCCTTCTGTGTTGTCATAGGCAAATACTTTTTGGAACAATATAGTCAGTATTTAATGACAGTTTTCTACTTTCTCCAACCCAAGAGAAAATGCACAACAATGCAGTTTAACTAAAATGTTTTACATACTGATAAGGATGAAGCTAGCTTTTTAAGCAGGGGATCTGTTTAGGTGGTGGCAGGAAATACAAATAAAAGTGATTGAAATAACTCTGGAAACTTCTGGTGAAATGAGCAGTGGTCCAAATGCTGGTTATTCCTTCCTCTTGTAGTGAAATACACTTGAAATAAAAGAATGGTATGTTATGTATGGATGCATACCAAGAGGGAGTGCTTACAGCTTGGGCTTCTTAAACTCTCCCTACACACTATTAGGTGAATTCCTTCCTTGTTCATCTATAGGCATCAGTCTGCTAACTGTAACTGACTTTTTCAAGTGGCAAATGGAGAAATAGTTCCTGGTGATATAGGAGCTCAGTAGAACTACTGAGAAATAGGTTTGTTGTGGTCAACATCTTACTCTGTTATCTGGCATGCTAGCAAAATAGTACTTTTAAACAATAGCAGAATGTCTTGGGATTTTTAGACTTTTTAGCTTCTTACTGAGACTGACATTGCATTTGTCATTATTCTAAGTGTCACAAGTTATATCAATATCTACAGCAGCTTCAGCATCTCCTGTGTGGAAGTCCTCCAATTTTATCTGTCAAAACTGTTAATCATTCTCTGTTTTCCATATTTATGGTCTCTCGTTGGCTGTAAGCATAATTTGTACCTGCACTGCAAGAATGATGTCAGCTGGCACTAGGAGAAAAAGATGTAAAATGTTACTACCAATGAAACTGAAGGGAGATCATTCTTATTTCAAGGATGAACTTTGACCAGAGAGATGATACACATTTCAAACATAGATGTCTTGGTTGAACAGCTTTATTAGGAGCATGCTCAATGGAGAGAAGTAGGAGTTAGGTGCATGAGCAAGTTGCTTTCTGCTGAAAGGATTAAATAACCATTCCTACCTCCTCCTTTCTATATGCAAGGGAAGAAAGTTATTTTTCTGGTTCTAGTTTACTTAGTTGGTTTCTACGTGTGAAGAAGCAATGGACACAATTGGACTTGTCAATTTCTGAAAATTAGCTGAGAGTAAACAATTTTTTTTTTCACTCACCAGGTTAGAGCAATCAGGTTAGAGGAAGAGCTGCAGCAGGTGATGGAAGAAGAAAGAAATGGTAACTTGATGTGTTTATGCTTCTGGTTGCTTTCATTTGACTTCACATTATAGAATTTTTGAGTTTTTATCAGGTCTTTTTATACTGTTTTATTACTGATTGACACTCTCAAGTTATTCTAAAACCTTGAATCAAGTAGGGTACCTAAGATGTAGTAAGAAGATTCTTTCATGTTGCAAATTCATTGTCAGATTTGCTACATAAAACATCCCCTCATTTCACAGAATGAATAACACCATCTCTTTCAATATCTTGTTTTAGGCTTCTCAGTGTTATTTCCTAAAAGACTGATGGACAAGATAATTTGACTGACACCAACCCAGTTTTTCCTGATATGCTATGCACATGCAAAATCTGACAGCTGCCTTCTAAACATCTCTGTGCCTTTAAAGTGCCAGTAAGTGCTTCTTGTGTACACATCTATACTGTGTATTGCACAAGTGGCATCCAAAATCCACAGATCTGGTACACCCCGTCTGAAACTATGAGTTTTATCTTGCATAATGTAGCAGTGACTAAGTTATTGGAAGTGAGCTGTATTGAAAAATCTGTGGGTCACACACCTAATTCATATGTCTGTCTGTTCCTTGCAGAGATGTTTCCTGTTGGACAATGTAGTAAAATAACTAAAATACCTTACTTTTGTGTTTCTATAGTATTTGGGGAGATTCTCCATCACTATAGCACACAAATGAATTCACAAAAAAGTCAGTATTATTATGAGGACAGAACTGCATCCAATGACAAAAGAGCAAGTTGTGGTTACTTCTTAGCTGCTTAAGCAGTACCAAGTTTGTGGGCATGTGTGTTTGTGTGATTCATTCATTTTGTTTGGTCTTCCGGAGTAAGCTAGTCAGGGAAAGTTTTCATGTTATGCCAAATAACATGCCACATAAACTTTGTGTTTATGTTCAAAATATAAACCAAATCCAATTACTGGTTGGATTAATCAGCATTTAGTTCTGAAGTTAAGAGATATTAATGGTTTTTATTTATTTGTTTATGTATTTTAAAAATATCCACACCTTGTGGTTTCAACTGAGATGGGAAAGAGAAAGTACAAAAAAAGGAGGGGGAGCGGGGGGGGAAGAGGGCAGGAGGAGAGGAGGAAATTGAGAAGCCCTGTCTGGCAAGATTTTTGTCCAGCTCAATGAAAGAAAAATTGAAAAACATAAGAAAGATGGAAAGCAAACATTTTTGCAGCTTGATTTTCAAAGCAGCGGGTTACGGATAAGACTATTTTGCTTGCAGTCAGATGTTTATCTGAACTGAAATCCTATGGCAATATAAAGATGTTTATTTGCATATACTTTTGTTTTCTATGGTGCCTTTTTTTCCCCCTTAGTTTTCTTTGGGAGTTCATTTCAGAAGTTATTGACTCCCTGGTAAATCACATTCTTTCCTTGTAGTAAGCTCAGTAGCAATCAAGTCTCCAGTGCTCAGTTTGGCATTGTGTTTATTTTGCCTTTTTGAAAGCATATTTTTGTACTTTTTTATATACTTCAAAAGTAGGTGTATTAAAGAAAGGGTCAGGAGATGAGGACTGTATTTCATAAAAGAAAGTCATGTGGAGTTTCAAGAATTATTGAGGTTGATGCTGACAAGAAATTGATAGAGTAGGTTGAATAGTCTACTGATTTTTTATTTTTTTATTTTTTTTTTTCTTTTCCTGTGCTCTAATGAAATTACTGTCACAGTTTGCTGAATGTGTGCTCTCTATCTTTCCTTTCATTAGGACACTGTGTCTTGCCTTTTCCCTCATCTAGCAGTCTTCAAATGTACATAACTAGGCAATTCATCTTTTTTTTTTTTTTTTTTTGCCTTTGACACAACCTTTTGCTGATACGCACATGCATTTCCTGATTTCACTGCATATTTCCAAAATAAAATATAGGAGAAAACAAGATGAGAGAGAGAGAAATTGTAGTAGCAAAAGTTCTTTTCCTTACCATTTTCCCTAAGCTTGTATGTGTTTTGGACACGAATTTTATATTTAAACAAATTTAAGATAGAAAATACCTACTACACAAAGCATAAATACCTGCTAGAAAACCCAGGTGTTTCAGTATCACCTTTCTGAGAGGTGCACGTTCTTTAACTTGAAGCAGCCTTAGCAGGGCAGCTCATAATCACTTCTCGTATTCTATGGACAACTCCCGTCCCACTCCCTTTACAGTGTCAAGGGTTACAAGTGTCATTATTACATATTATGAAGTTTCTGCACTTCTTCTCCAGCCCATATCAGTCTTTTTCTCATTTCTCCTCTGTGCTGGAATCAGCTCTAGTGTGTATGCGAGCTAAATACTTGCATGCAGCCTTACGCTTACACTTTTTTTTTTTTTTTTTTTTTTTCTTGCTGGGTTTTATGTCTAGCAAGTTCCTGGATGTCTGTGTACAAAAAACTTCCAGTTCTTAACCTGAGTCTTGGAGCTGGAGTTAAATTGTTCTGGTGAGGTTGTGTCATGGGGGTGTCCTGGAGCACAAGGTGTTTGATATCTTAGTGCTGTTCAAGCCACCAGCATTCTAGACAACGTAAATTATAGGAGTTTGGCCTCTTGTACATATGAGTGGACCATCCATGGTATTCCAGTTCTCTGGAATGTGTTGTGTGTCAGTACGTCCCCATAAGCACCCCTACAGCTCTTTGGGAGTTGTCTGTATCATTTTTGAGATTTATGAGGTTTATGAGATTTAAAATGTTATGTTTACTGTCACCCAGAGTAGTGCTGCTAAAACCATTAGCTCTTCTGATGTGGAGCATGATAGATATGTAGCTGATAGTGCTGGATGATTTTGGTATTCATTAGCTGAATAAACATGGGTGTCCTACATCATTCCTGACTGACATAAAGACAGCCTGGTGCTTGTTTGGGAGAGAAGAATGGTAATGTAATGGAAAGGGCAAGGCTGGAAAAAGGATGAGTAAAAGCACATTTGTCATAAGGTCAAACATAATCTTCTTCAGATGAAAATTCAATCCGTTTATCATTCAAGATGGGATTTTGGCTGTCTTTCTTGGATTCCCTAATTTATTGTGTCTCACTAAATAACTTGAATGAGGAAAACTAATTCCCAAATAACTTAGTGTCTGAGTAACTGCAAACACTGATTTATTTTCAAACACCTCTGTGAGGTGAAAAGGTAGTGTAACACTCATCTTGTACTGAGACCTTTTGCTCACAAGCATCTACAAGTTTTCTTGGTGCCTAGCAGTGCCATTACTCCCCGTACCTGAGAGACTGCCTTACCATAAGACAGAACTGTGATGTCCAGCCAGTATGGTCACAAAAGGTAACAACGTGAGCTGGCTCTTCCCAAGCAATACAGCCTTTGCAGTTAATCTCTGCACAGATCAATTGCAGTCTGAATGGGCAGTGGACACAGAAGACCTGGGTTCCCATGCATAGCACAAGTGCATAAATAAAGTGATTCCCAGAAAACAAACTCTGAGTTTGATATGTTGTCCTAATTCTGCTGGGCTACCCCTGTTAGCACTGATTTTGAAAAAGGATCCAGTTTTGACAAGACAAAACAAAACAAAAGGCTCAGTGACAAAGACATCTAAACACACCATGGTAAGCTAATACTTTGCTGTTTAAAATATTCATCTTCTTTCAAACCACAGTTCTCCTAGCTTTTTCTAGATGTTAGATTTTGTTACACCTTCCCCCATCAAATAAAGGAGCTGTATTTCAAATACATGTTTTTTTTCTCTGGATTACAACTAGCACCTGGTGTATTTCTTAAGTATCACAGCATAAATACAGGATGATCTAAAAGTGTGTAAATGTAAACTACCTTTTTCTTCTTCGACCTGTCTAGTTTTCCAAGATTTGTCTTGAAAAGTAGACACCAGAACTAGGCTGTGCATATGACTAGTGACTTCATTAAAACCATAGCCACTTTTGAGCATAATAAAATAATTTCTTATTTCTTAAGACTTTCACAGTCAGAATAGCTGTAATGGAAACACACCATTAAAACATGGCAGGCAAACGGACCTCATGGTGAAATGGGCTGAAGCATTTTAATGACCTGACTTATGTCTACTTTATATGCAGAGCCTGGAGCAGGTGACTAGCTAGTCACCTTTTTTCCTGAAAAGCAGGTCTCTTCAGAATATATCTCTGGGAAGGGAGTAAAGATGGTGTTCACTTCTATAGTGGTCAAGGGAGGTGGCAGTGTCCAGCCTTCTTGAAGATGAGCATGCAGTGTTGCATGAGACATGGAAACAGAAGGAAAGTAAGCAAAGAATTGTGAATAGCTGACAAGTCAGGCTATTCAGTGGGAGGCAGAGAAAACAGGACTGTTTTTTATATCCAATAACTGCTCAGTATAAGGAATCTGCATTGAAACTCTGTATTAAATTATGCTATTTTGAAAATGTGCCTGAAGTTGCGACTAAAATTTCCCATCCTGTAACAAAGGATAAAATAGTTTCACTGGAACAGGTCATCATATGCCAGAGTTGTGCAGTTCAGGCATTGCAAGGCAATCTAATTGCTGCCATTCCAGCAAGGCAGAATTGAGGAAACCAATGTTCATTTAAGCTTTTTGGGTTATGACTTTTAGTTTCAAGCATTGAATAAAAAGAGTACTTGTTAATGTGGAAGCTTTATTTATTCTTCTTAATGTATAGAACCATTGGGATGCGATGTGTCTTGGAAAGAATGCAGAGTCTACTCTGAGGATCTTGCAGTACAGAGTACTCCTGCACTAGGGCATGTTTATTCATCAAATGGAGAAACACTCCCAGTGTCAGAGATATTATCTGCATTAGTCATCAGTACACGCGATAAGTGTTTGCATAGTCAGGCCATCAGCAGAGGATCTCTGGAGATTTGGGGGAGAGCTACTTTCTTTACATTGGCTCTGTGAGATGAGTGTTAATTTCGCCTGAATTCAAATTAACATTAATGATAATCTGATCTCTAATAATATGTTGACTTCAGTCTCATTTTGTTTCAAGTTTTATTTTTTCTTTTGTACATCATCTCACTGATTTGAATACAGCTTTCTCTCTCACTCTGTCATCTAATATTTACCACAATTCATTGACTCATTCCTACTGTGCTAGCAATTGCCAAGAGGTCTATATAGTGTCTAAGATCAGGCAGGTTTGGGGCACTTCAAAATTAATATGGGTGAAGATTTTGCTGGAAATTAGTTTATGAGAACAGAAATGGAGCAGAGCAAAATGCAGATTTGGGGTATGTTAAGCATGTGATGTTCTTTTGCAGGAGTTAGACACTAGAACAACACAAAGGATTACTGGTAATTTCGGCCCTAAAGGTTTGCACAGCAACAGATACTTCTGTGCAGAGAACCACCACCAGCTCTGAATGACTCCTGCTTCATGTCCAGTGTCTCTGAATGGCTCTTGCTCTGCCTGACCTAATAAGGCAGCCCCCCTCTATCAGCTGATAGACTTACCCTGCACGCAGTACCCTACCAGTACTGGGTCAGTGCTTTTTCAGTATTGCTGTACAGCCTGTACCGTGCTGGGTAGACATACTCCTGGTGATCCAGCTGTCAGTACTGATGCTGATTAAGGAACAAGGGATCAACTCTTGCATATTAAGCCCAGAGGCTCACTTCTACCTTTGTGGTTATGAATGAGTGACTTGCATGAACCTGACTTGAAGTTACTCATGCTCTGCCTGAAGAAACTGATCTGATCCTATCTAGGTAAAAATGTTCTTTCTTCTTTTTAACTTTATATTGTTTGCCATGTATTTAAAACAATATTTTTTTCACAGAATTTCCAGGTTGGAAGAGACCTCAAGGTCATCGAGTCCAA
>CM021738.1:192064-300513 GCA_011075105.1 Heteronetta atricapilla
TCACAGAATTTCCAGGTTGGAAGAGACCTCAAGGTCATCGAGTCCAACCTCCAACCTAACGCTAACAGCCCACCACTAAACCATATCCCTAAGCTCTACATCTAAGCGTCTTTTGAAGACTTCCAGGGATGGTGACTCCACCACTTCCCTGGGCAGCCTGTTCCAGTGCCTCACAACCCTTTCAGTGAAGAAGTTCTTCCTAACATCTAACCTAAAACTCCCCTGGCTCAACTTAAACCCATTCCCCCTCGTCCTGTCACCAGGCACGTGGGAGAACAGGCCAACCCCCACCTCGCTACAGCCTCCCTTGAGGTACCTAAAAAGAGCGATAAGGTCACCCCTGAGCCTCCTCTTCTCCAGGCTGAACAAGCCCAGCTCCCTCAGCCGCTCCTCATAGGACTTGTTCTCCAGGCCCCTCACCAGCTTCGTCGCCCTTCTCTGCACCCGCTCAAGCACCTCGATGTCCTTCTTGTAGCGAGGGGCCCAAAACTGAACACAGTACTCGAGGTGCGGCCTCACCAGAGCTGAGTACAGGGGGACGATCACCTCCCTAGCCCTGCTGGTCACGCTGTTCCTGATACAAGCCAGGATGCCGTTGGCCTTCTTGGCCACCTGAGCACACTGCTGGCTCATATTCAGCCGACTATCCACCAGCACTCCCAGGTCCTTCTCTGCCTGGCAGCTTTCCAACCATTCCTCTCCCAGCCTGTAGCTCTGCTTGGGGTTATTGCGCCCCAGGTGCAGGACCCGACACTTGGCCTTGTTAAACTTCATGCAGTTGACCTCAGCCCATCGGTGCAGCCTATCCAGATCCTCCTGCAGAGCCTTCCTACCCTCAAGCAGATCGACACACGCACCTAACTTGGTGTCATCTGCGAACTTACTGAGGGTGCACTCAATGCCCTCGTCCAGATCATCGATGAAGATATTAAAGAGGACCGGCCCCAGCACCGAGCCCTGGGGGACGCCACTAGTGACTGGCCTCCAACTGGACTTGGCTCCATTCACCACGACTCTTTGGGCCCGGCTATCCAGCCAGTTTCTAACCCAACGAAGCGTGCGCCAGTCCAAGCCAAGAGCAGCCAGTTTCTTGAGGAGAATGCTGTGGGAGACGGTGTCAAAAGCCTTGCTGAAGTCAAGGTAGACCACATCCACAGCCTTTCCCTCATCCACCCAGCGCGTCACTCTGTCATAGAAGGAGATCAGGTTCGTCAGGCATGACCTGCCTTTCATAAACCCATGCTGACTGGGCCTGATCGCCTGCTTCCCCTGCAAGTGCTGCATGATGACTCTCAGGAGGATCTGCTCCATGAGCTTTCCTGGCACTGAGGTCAAACTGACAGGCCTGTAGTTTCCCGGGTCTGCCCTCCGGCCCTTCTTGTAGATGGGCGTCACGTTTGCTAGCCGCCAGTCGATTGGGACCTCCCCCGATAGCCAGGACTGCTGATAAATGATGGACAGTGGCTTTACCTATGTATATCTTACAATTTACAGTTCTGTCTGTAGCGTATAATTGAAATGCTTAAGAGTAACGTAAATGTCTTTTGACAGAACTATAGCTTGAATCTTTGGTTGTTACCTCTTTTCTTGAACCTCAAAACAAATGAAAAATACATTCTGGCAGGTACCCTGTCAGTTTTACTGTACCTAGCAGAAATATATTTTGTGAGACTCTTCACCCATGTCATTATATGAATTATTAGATAGAATAACAAGTTTCAGAAACTCTACCAAGAAATATTCTTATATAAATATACCTGTACTAAAATTGGCCTCCTCAGCCCTCCTTTCCCTAATCCCATTTAGTACCTTCAGCCCCACTTCATCTCTACCCCTTGACAAATACTTAGTCTCCAACCTTCAGGATAACTGTTTTTTTGTTAATCTTTTGCCATATCTATGGTCATGATGTGTAAGATGTTGAGCTGTCATGCTGGTTGCTAGCAGTGGGTTAGGAGTTCTAAACAGAATCTTCAGTTAAACTTGAGAAGACTCCTCAGATAACCCCAAGAGCAGGACTTCTCATGAACATGGTATGTGTGTGCAAAACGGAAGGAATTTCTTTCTGTCTGTAGACACTGAGTGAGCAGCACCTGAGAAACTTCAGAAGGTGCCAGGATTTTCAGTGGAGGAAGACAGGTTCCTGCTGCATCCATACAATGTTGCTGACTTGTGGATACATGAAGAAAACTCCTGCATCCCTCTAAAATGAGTAATGCTGAACGTGTGTTCAGAAATGTTTCCTCATTGTCTTGCTAGGGGGATGAGTTGGCTCCATATTGCCCTTCAGTGTGGGCTGCACCTACTGGCCCACTGCAGTCCTGAATTACCATCAAACAATCATTACTGGGGCAAGATCTTTTACTTGGACTGAAAAATCTTCAGAAAGGACCGTGTTCGCTCACTGTGCAAATTGCACTCTTCTCTCCAACCAGCCAAAAAATAAGCTGGCCAGAAGCTGTGCAGCAGTTCACATAGGTGCTGTGACTCCACTTTTGGGTGATAGTTCCTATGTTTAGAAAGTAGTTTGTTAATCATTATTCCCTACCTGTCTGGACGCAGGTCCTTTTCAAAGCACTGAGGTATCAGGGATGGATTTTTGGAGGTCCTGATTTCAGCAAGAGCTGCACTTCTGAAGATCAAGCCACAAACTCTCTACAACAGACTAGTCTGAGGGGAGGAAAAAAAAACACTAGATGTGGAAGACAGATCTTCCTAAAGAAAAATGAAGAGGACTTTGTCACCTGCTCCTCCATTCCATTGATCACAAAGTCCATTCTTGATAGGGAGATGGAGATATTACTGACTTTTCTTTTTAATAGAAGATGGATTCAAAACATAAGCATTGAACGGCTTTTTTTTTTTTTTTTTTTAAAAAAAAAAAAAAAAATGCCAAGTGCTTGCAGGAGAAGCTAACAGTCAGCAACATCAGACTTGATGTGATTCTCCTGAAAGGCAGTCTGATGCATTGGAAATGCCACATTTCCACTCCTGGGACCCAGTGCAATTATCTGGGGAAAGGGGAATAATTTCTAAACTACTGACTTGCCCCAGTTGTAGAGCTAGCTCAATATGGCCTAATGTTTTTCAGTAAAAGGCTCCTAATAATCTTTTTTTTTTTAAAAAAAAAAATCGTAGGTTGTAGAATTTTTTGTTGCTGCTTCCAAGCCAGAACGCCATGGGACATCTACCACCATGGAAGAAAAGGTGGTGGGTGACATGAGAGTGAGTGGGAATAGAATCTGCTTTACTTGCTGGACATCTCTGCTGAGGTATGACAGCTGTAGTAAACCATTTACTGCCATTAAGAGGCAGCTATGAGAAAAGAATATGAAATATACTATTCCTTATCTGGGAAACATACAGTGTTTCCCAATGACCAATTTATTATTTTCACCCTGTCCAGCAATACAAAAGGATGCATCAGGGATCTGCCTTTGCTCTGAATAACTCAAATTGGGCTGCAACATGTGAAGTAATTGAGCTGACCAGAATTTACAGCTCTAGGTGGAGTTTCTTCTTTCTGTTGGGTTTGTGAGTCATGACAATAAGTTACCACATGAGATGATGCAAAACTTACACACTCATTTCTCATTTTTCATTTTCATATTGTTTTATGAAGTGTTCAGCACCAACATGGTCCAGCTCTCATAGGAAGTAGTCTCTACAATGATTACATGTTTTTAAAAATCAGAGCAACAGACAGATCATGCTAGCCATACTCTTTTATTTTTTACTCAGATCTTCATGTAATAAGTCCTGCATGACTTTCAGAGAAGCCTGTATTGTTTAATGTGGACTTTGTTGGTCTGTAATTTATTTTACTTAATTATTTATGGCTACATTATGTATATTAGCTGCACTTATCTAAATAACAAGGGTTGCAATGGAAGACTGTTCAGTTGATGAATTCCCGTTACTTTCTGCATTTCTTAATGTGATTTTGTGATGAGATTAGTTTGCTGTTTATTGTTCCTGTGCTTGTGTCTAGCAGCAACGGTGGGACAACAGTAAGATGAGGCACAGGCAGAACTTAAACAGATGAACACATAACATTGGTTCCATTTTGCACTTGGGAACACTTTGGGATAGGGAAAATTTCTAGAACTGAATGAATGAATGAATACTCCAAGCTAATTTTTTCTTAAAAAGCATATTTAAATCAAGATCTCTTTTTATTCCTTACTGTGACAAATTTCAGACCATTGCCGTATTTTTATTTTATTTTTCATTCATTAAAATGAGACGATTTATAACATAGTAAGTAGAAACGTACCTGGAAAAGACAAATAGACTGGAGGATTTTACTTGTTTCTTACTGCTTGCTAACAGCCCTCAACCATAGCAGGCAACTAGCAGACCAAGTACAGGTCAACCACTTTAATATTTATTGATAGGGAAAATACCCTGAGCCCAATTTTAATATAGTTTCCTTGGACATAAGGGCATCAATGGCTCTATAAAATGTAAATACATTCTTAATTACCTCAAGTGGCTCTTTTACATGAAACACATCTTGCCAGTAATGAGCACAAATATTGGTAATGGACTGTGAAGTACATATTGTGTATTTTTGTTGTTGTTGTTGTTTTTGTTTTTTGTTTGTTGTTGTTTTGTTTTTCTTTTCAGGTACCACATTGGCAATGTGTAGAGTTGACTCCTCCTTCAAGAAAGTTCTCAGGGCTTTTTCCCTGTAAGGGAGCTCGTCCAAAATGAGGATCATCATAATCTTATTCCTGACTGTTCTTGTGTTTCTTATAGTCTGCCTTGAGTTCCTAACATAAGTAAAAAGAGACAAAGGCACTTCCAAATGTGTTACAGCTTTCATTTTTTCCCAAAGAAAATATTCTTCCAGAAGTTCCTTTCTTTTTTTCCGCTCCCAATTCTTGTCTCAGGAGCAAGCTCCATTCCTGCTCCTCAGCCTCTCTCAGGAATACCATTTCATGCTTCTCCATGAAGATCTAAGCTTGTTCATTCCGTTCTTATCCTTTAAGGCGGATGTTGCATATTACAGATCTCCAGCAGGAGAAGCCCAGATTCTGAGATGCTAGAGAGGTAATTGCTGGATTTGGAATAGTGTGCAATTTTTTTTTTTTCAGTCTTGAGGCTGCAGTGTGAAAGGTGCGTAATTTAATGGACAGGGAAAAGAAGAGGGCCATAGTGCCTATTCTGAGAATAGTAGTCAGAAAGAAATTGGAAAAATAAATTCTCTACTCTGCATGGCTACACATTGACTGATCAAGTGTGTGCTGACATTTTAGTGTTGTGCATAGTTTTCTGGGAAATCTTCATGAGGGCAAGTGTTAAAAAGGTCTGAAACCTGCTGCTTCTTGGGAGGCTGAGATTTAGGCCTGGCTCTGCTGCATTGCTGCCTGCAAAAATGGGGCATGTCACATTAAGCCTTGTTGCCTTAGACAAACCATGAATAAATGCAGGCTTGGAATGAGAAGAGTGTGTCTAATTGTCTGAGCAGTAATGCTCTGGAACAGCCTCTAGTTGGGGTAGTGAGGGCAAAAAGTATTAATACATTTAAGGTGCCATTTCATTTCTTTGAGAGGGATTATATGATGACAGTAATGGACAGCCATTTGCTCATCCAGGAAGGTCTTTCTAGCCTACTCTTTATTTGTAAAATGTAAATACTACTACTACTACTACTAGTAATAGTGGGAAGATGAACTCACTATCTGTGAAATACTCAAATGGTGCAAACTCAAGTAGTATAGAGATGTCTTTATGTAAGAGTAAATTATGCATGCTGCTACCAAGGGTTTGAGGGGAGGTGGAGATGTAGAATTATCTGAGCCTTGTTCATTGCTGATAATATACCTTAATGTCTTCTAGACACTAAATGTGGCATCCCTGATGCTTTTTCATAAGGATGCGGCTCCAGATAAAATGGTGCACCTTTATCCACTTTCATTCCTTCCTCAAAAATTAATGATCTGTCTTCAAAGTGGGCAGAGTAGAGGAAGAGAAGAATGAATCTCAGAGTGAGTTGATGAAGACTTCGTAAGCAGCTTTTGATACTGGCTTTCAACTTCAAGAAAAGGAATATTATAGGAGAAATTACTTTCTCATAGTCTTACAGTGACCCCTTTAATAGAGAGGATTATGGTACCCTATAGATTATGTCACCTTAGGCAGTGACCTTGTCTCCCCTGTTATAGACTCTCTTGCCTGTGGCAGTGATGCTGTGGTTTGAAGTTCTGTGGAGCTTCTCCTGGAGTGTCTTGGGTGTGACTAGATCACACTGCAGCAGCAGCCACAGCACTGAATGTGGATTGCTGACTGTGACAGTAGAGAAGGGTCCAGGAAAAGAGAAAAGGGACTTGGGGATGGAAAAACAGATCCAGATCTGGGACAGACGGGCAACTGGTCTTAGAGAACTTGCCAAGTCATTTGCTGCAGACTGCATATCCCATGTAGTGGATATCCAGTGCTGGAGAATATAAAATGTTTCAGAGGAAGTAGATTTGCTCTTTCTGCTCCTGTGCTATAATCAGATATGTATCTCATTTACTTTTCCCTCTTCTTCCCCTCTGTGCAGATATATAAACTTGGTAGCAGGAAGTTCATCATGCTCCATAAAATTAGCACATCTGTAATTTATATGCCTTTTAACTTCCAGTTACATTTCAATAACGGAAGAGCTAAGGGTCCTAGCAAATCATTTATGGTACCAGAAAGCTGTGGGAGAAGATTGCTTGCTTTCTAATTTCGTATGACCCAAAGAAGTGAGAGAAGTAACTCAGGGCTAAGTTGTTTCCTCTGGAGTGTTTCATACTGGAGTGGCCCGCAGCAATAAGTGCTTAAGTGGCAAAAGGGAATAGAGGAAGAATATATAACCAGAGATGGTATCTTTTCTAATAGCATTTTTAAGAATTAAAGAACATGACTTAGAAAATAGGATAACTGAAGCACAATGAGCTAGAAAATAAGTTTTCTCATTAGGGGACAGACTAATGAAAGTCAAAAATTATCAGCCACGAGTTTTACTTAGGAGTGATTTTTTTTCTCAAACTTTCTTTTTTTTGGGAGACTGAACAGTCTCCTCAATGTTTCCCATAAGCTCAGAAACAGCCACCTTGTCACATTTGCCATAGATATATACTACCCTGAGTTCAACATATATATATATGCACCATGTAATGCACAGCCAGCAAAAACATATGGGGCAATTATCTCCCCTTGGATTATGAATCTTGAGAAAGCAGAAAACAGTTCTTCAGCGCTCTCTGCATGTGTAGATTTTTTTGCAAAATACCTGGAGGACCATTTGTGTCATTACATAAATTCATTGTTCTAAACACAGTGAAATTTCTATAACTATTTTGGAAACGTGCACTAGCACATAGAATCATTGTAGTAGGAGGAGAATTTGATCTGTTGATTTTACTTCCATGGTGGACTCTTTACAGACTATATGATTTCCACTCCACTTCACTGATGGTGGAAAAGCTTTTTTCATGGTTTATTTAGCAGACAGTCATTTTGATTAGCAAGATGAGTAATACTTTACAGCTGTTTGCAATTACTGCATCTGTTCTATCAGTGGATTCAAATATTGGACGCTATATTGACAGAAATGTGAAATGCGATAGAAACGGGTACAAGAAGAGACACACAGACACATATGCACGCTTCAAGGATCTAGTCATGTTAAGAGAAATCAAACACCGTGTTAGTCTTAAATCTTTGGCACCAACTTAGGACAACAGATTTAATAAACTTGAAAAGCAGAATCCTGTTTGCAAGGGGTGAGGTTTAGCAGAAGTTTTGTCTCAGACAGGTTGGTGTGAAACCTATGTACTAATTCTGCTCCACTAAAATATAGTAAAAGTTTTGCCGTTGACTCCAAAGGAGATCAAAACTGGACCCCACACAGATGGGGGGAGGGGGGTAGTTTTGATTCCCCACTAAAATTGTGTTGGGATGACTCTTCTGTGTTATTAAGTACACATACGGTCTCCATCTTTGGATATAGTAATAATATTTTTACCTCAGCTTTGCCTTTAGAAAGATTTATGTTGTTTACATTGCTTTCTGTGCGTTTGTGTTGTGTCAGAGTCCTGACATTCATCAGTGAAATTTATGTGATGCTTTAGCTTGTCCATTTCTTTAGGTTAGACAGAAATGAATTGGGCAGATTTTGATGTCTATACATGAAACATCTTAATACTGTGTTTATTTCACCCATCACAGAGTTCAGAAAATAAGTTCATTCTTATAGCAACGATTACCAGCAATCACTTTAAGGGATGTTATTGAAATTTGGTCTTTTTTTATATATATAGGCAAAACGATCTTTTTCTAGAATACTCTTCCAAAATCTGAAGCAATATCTACAAGTTATACAGGTATGAGTCTTCATTGTTTACAGTGCATAAAACTGTAGAAGTGCAATCATTATATTTCTCCTGAATACTTTGTGAAATTATTAGTGTATCAGGATGTTGTGTCACTGTCTCTCTGCATATTTACAAATGGTGGAGGAAACTCTGTTCTCATCACAGAATGAGGCTCAAAGTCATCTGAAGAGTGACTAATACACTAATCCTTCCTACTTTCCCCAAATAGGATGAACTCTACTTGTGCATTCATGCCTTTGTTATATATCTGTAGTTATTTTAGTATTTTGGAAGCCACATGATAAGAACAGACAGAAAAAAAACGTGGTGCTTCATGATTATAAAATTAAAAATAGAATTACTGTCTGGGAGATTCAGACTTCCTAATTAAAAGAATTGAGAAGACAGGACTAAATTATGAGATTTTATTTAGAGTAGATTGCAATGTGACCAACTGTTCTAAAAACATGGCTGAAAATAAAAACTTTTTGCAGATATATATAGTGATCACTATAGCTGCAAAATTTAGATTCAGGTACATTCACAATCACAAACAGCAGCACCTACACGGTTCTGTTAAAGAGTCTTCTCCAGCTCAGCTTGATGGGCATGTTGATGCAAGTTTGACAAAGAAAACATAATTCATCTTTGCCAGTGATGGAGATTTTAACACTTTCTTGAAATAACTGATAACCTGGCACAGGAGAGTTAAGGGATCACTGTACAAAATTTCATTTGGCTAATAACAAAAGCTGTTTAAAAATCCTATGAGCACTGTTTTTTGGAATATATAAAGAAGCATTATTCTGTTGATTTTTGCAGCAATTATAACATATTTTCTCACTTATATTGTACTATTTTCTCAACAAATAAAAACAGGAATGCATTTGCCACCCTTGATTCATTAGGTAAAAAAATAAATGGCTTAAGGAATTAGTCCTTAAGAAGCCAAATTCATATTATTGCATCTCAACATGTAGAAACTTACAAATAAAAAATCATCTACACTGTTCCCATAGGAGTCCTGTATAACAGCCTGTATTTGGAAACACTGTTGACTGCTTGAAGGTGAGATATCACAGAGTTTTTACTAGATCATCTTGATTGTTTTACTGCTGGATTGACATGTGTGTATACAATAAAATGATTCAGGTTGAAAGAGACCCTGAGAGGTCCAACCTCTTCCTCCTCCTCCTTCTCCTCGCAACACTGAATTAAGACTAGCTTGCTCTAGACTTTGTCCAGTTGGGTCTTGAAAACCTCCAAGGTTGGAGATTCCACAACCTCATGGGCAACTTGCTGCAATGCTATCTGTATAACGAAAAAATCTATCTGCCTTTACATGAAGCCACCACTTGTACTACCTTCACTTTAAATATATAAATTAGAATGAAAACCATTAAAGGAAATTTAAACGTCTATAGAATGTTACTAACTTTCATCTGTCCCATTCCAACCAATGAGTCTTGCTTTCAAGTAACAAGAAATGGTAAAATACTCTGAGCCTGAGGCTAGTGTGACTAAAAGGTTGCCTTGCTTCTTTTATGAAAGAAGGTATTACTTTCAATTAAAACAACAAACAAACAAACAAACAAAAAACTTAATAATAAAAAACCCACAAATGCTTCAGCAAAAATGACCAGATAATTCATTTATCCTTCAGTTATCCTAATTCATTATCCTTCTTATGTTCACTTAGAGGTGCAGGCTGTGAGGAGGAGCTGCATATATCTGAGAAGGCCATAACTGAGATAATCAGAAATCTCCTGTGGAAGTAAGTCCAAGGATGTCTAGATAGAATCCAGGGCAATACTGTATCTTTCATGGCTCTCAGCACAGTTTTTACCTCTCTTTCTTGCCAATTTGTGATGCTGCAGGGATGTAAACTGCCCTTTACCTGTTATCGCATGTTACGTGTTACATTTGCTTAGAAGCAAATGTCATGTAGGAGCACCCTCCAGCACGTTTTCCTGTACAGCCTCTAGAATTTTAGTTGGCTTTGCAGTGCCAGGGGCAAACAGAAAGGAAAACTTGGAAGTTCCTAGGATGGCACAATTGTTTACTGCTGCAGAGATGAAATGGGGTGTTTAAGCTCTTTGAACTCAGGCTGGGATCTATAAGGTTCAATGGGAATGCCAGTGATGTCCCACCAGAGCAGTACACAAGCAGCCACATAGAACATGGCAAGGGCTTCTTGCAACATATGTGGCCACCTCAGCTGAGCTAGTGTTCTTGGATGAATTGTAGCTTTTGCCTGTCAAGACTCAAACCAGATCATAGGCTGACACCAAGACATGTCACTAGTTTCCACTGGTGGTACATAATTCTGTTGCAAGTACTCAGTAAACTACTCCTGTGGTTTTGGCTGCCCTAACAATGGACACAGGGCACAACAATGCATTCAGCGTGGGAACAGACTTTGCTCAGGATGAAATTCTCCTACGCAGGGTTAAGAAGCAACATATCTTTTTTTCATCTAGATTTTCTCTCTGCTTTCTGCTTTGATTTTTTTATTTTCTTGCCTGTTGTTCTTGTAGGTTTGGATGTCTGTGAAATAATATTTCAGCCAGTTTGGGGAGCTGTAAATGTGGGCTAATTAGTTTGTAGTCTGTGCTCAGAAAATGAAGTTTTGTCAGTGTCAGGCAGTGAGGCAATATGGGGATTTTTGTTTGTTTGTTTTATCGTTTTGGAGATAGAGAAGTAATAGCTATCTGCTCTGCTAGGCAGCTTTTTGTGTTGTTGAACAACTACAAAGGCTCACTTTATAAATAGAAGACAATAGATTATGACTGAAACTGAAACACATCAGGAATCGTTAGGTTTTGTTATATAAATATTAGATAGGATTTTTATAAAAATAACCAAACCAGTCACATCTTAAATGCTTAAAATGGGACATGAGATTTCAAAGTGCTGGATGTTGATTAAAAAAAGAAAGGGGAAACATTTTTACACTGAGAAATGGATTGTACACCCTGTCCAACATTAATTATCGATCTTATATGCAAGACACATTAATATTTATTTATGAGTGGGGTCTTCCTGTATTGTGCAACTAATTAGTGCCATTTTGAGGTCATTTTTATAGTTCAGTATTTTCCATTCTGTCACATATTCATCCTTTGTTTTTTCTTTCTTTCTTACCAGAACAGAAGTGAACACTTCTGAGCTACAAACCACAGGGGACATACAATTCCAAAAAAGGCAGAGCCAGATGGAAAAGCGGAGTTTCAACCTTTACAGATAAGAATGTTTATCCATTTAATAATAATAATAATAACAAACAAAAATATTTTCAGAAAATTGAAGTCTCAACAACAGCTCACAGCTATGGAGCAGCACATAATTATTCTATGACCATCAACAGAAGTAATGGCCCAAGAACCAATGCTGCCACTTGATAGCTACATATACACAAAAGGCCAGTGCAAAGCTTAGGCTTCTTTGACATGCTTCTTTACAATAAAAGAAATTACTGCTTAAAGGTAAAAAACTGTGAATTTGAATGAAAAAAAAATACTGTAAGAGGACGAGAAAGGAAAAAGAAAGGCTGGGGAGATTAGGAAAGATAACAATGCCTCTTCTACTGGTAAGTTGTTCGGACAAATAAAATCGGCATTTATATTCTCCCACTTGTCTATTTGCATTTCTCCCCTCCCTTCATACAGTAAATACTTCAAGAAAGATGCTCTAATTTTGGTGTTTATTCCCTGCTCATTCTGAGTACGGTCTATGTGGAGAGGCTATATTGTACTTGCTTGTAACAATTAAATTAATATTGCTTTGAACTGAATTTGCTAAGCTCAGAACCTGGGAAAAAGTGCAAGTGGATTTAAGGAGTCACTTTTATCTTTCCTGGCCTCTTCACAGTTGCACCCCCTGCTTCTCCATTCTTAGTGGCATTAAAGACTCACCCAAACTCAGAGACATTCTCTGGCAGGCTGCAGACCATGGTGATTTTCCCACTGCTGTTTGTTTTAGGTGTTTTGTTTTGTTTTGTTTTGTTTTGTTTTGTTTTGTTTTGTTTTTTCAGACCAGTGGCCCTCCAGACACATTGCCCTGCTTCCAGAAGATGCAAAATGCTTCAGTCTGTCAACCTGCAGAACAAGAGCCAGCCCTGTGTTTGCTGGAGCTTTACTGTGTCATGTGAACTGTCAGAACACACTTGCCGGTTGCTGTTGTTTCTAGAGAGAGCTGTGAAGATGCCAGGGTTTGCAGGAGAATCTGCCCTTACCTGGCCTGAACTCTAAGGCTAAATCTTCAGTGAACTGCTACAAATTCACCCACAAAAGATGGGGCACTTCTGGTATCACATGTGAGCACAGCCTTTGCGTGAGTATTGGTGCTCACATGCCAGGGCACTGTGGGCCCAAAAAGTCTTGTGGGAGTTTTTTGTGGAGTTTTTTGTAATTAGAGGCATCTTTATGTGAACTGCTAGAAAGTCTTGTCCTTGAGTCCAGATCAGCTAATTTGTATTTCCTGGGAATATATGTCTTAAGAATATGGTGGAAAAGATCTATCCAGAACTGTTTCTTGTCCATCAAACCAAAGGCATGGCTGTATTTTTCTCTCTTAAAGATTCCCATCTCTTAGTATGTTGTTCACTTACAGTCTGCTAGTAGGTCGCCATTCTCTCACTCTGGCCTTTCCAGCAGGATCCTTCAAATCTTATCAGCTGGGAAATGCCCTTCCTTCCAGAATTCTCAGCTTGCTCTTTTGTTTTGACACACTTCACCTGAACTCTGCTTATTAATGTAAAATAAAATTATATATATATATATATATATATATATAACTTGAAAGAAAGGCATGGGAAACAAAGAAAAGAATTGAAATGAGGTGCTTAAAAAGTTTGTGAAAGTGTGAAATGACTTTCTTTGGCTGTCCAATATTTGTCATTCATTTAATCAATTAATTTACTTCTCACAGCCAAAACACTGCCATTAAAAAGGCTTACTCAGATGCTTTACCCTGTTCATATTGATTCATTTTCAGTGTAAATATCAATATATTTGTATAGATCTGGACCTTAAAGTTACTTAATTATTGATTGAGAAACAGTTGCTCAGACTGAGCAGGTGGATTTCTACTGTGTTCAACAATAATAAGAAACCAAGCTTTTGCATGGATAGGCATTGTTTAGGACCATTATTATTTAGTGTATTTCTTGTCAGAGGTGAGCAGAAGTGTACCAGAATGACTTATCTATAACCTAGTGTGGTCAACACTTCCCCTTTTCATTCATCAGCTACTGAAAACTAAATTAGAGAACTGTGTACCCTTTTCAGTAATTGTTTCTTACTGTCACTCTGAAAACAGAATGAACTTCCTTGGTGAAAACAGTAATAGTAAATAATACATTCAAATCATGTTGCTTTTCTGGCAACCTCCAAGCATATTTTTGTAAGCCTAAGGACTATTATATGTTGAGTCATCATTAATTTAAATATTTGGTGTTTTTGGTGACCTGTGAGTTCTGCTGAAACTACTGATAGTGAAATTTTGGTAATCAGGAATCTGAGATGAACGAGGTTGAAGTTTTATCTAGTTCTGTATCTAATTTATTCCTCCTTTGTAAAGTTTTTGTAAGAAAATTTGGTGCTTTAACATCATCCAGAAAAGAAAAAGGAAAAAAAAAATCTAATGACTATGACTGTAAGTGTGGAGCACAAAGCTGGGCCCCAAGATTTCCTTGGGGAAAGAAAAAAACTTGCTGCTGTGAATATAAATAATGTTATTCTGTGTAGCTCCTGAGCAAAGGTATATCAGAATAACTAGATATAACCTAACTCACCCAGTGTCTCTGTAGGGATTTTTACACCTCAGCCTCTTGCACTCCACAGTCATAGGCTGAATGGCTAGTTGCAGACCCTGTGTGTGACAGCCAGCACTGGCTCAAGGTTCCTCAGCAATGCTGGCAAACCTGAATCTTGTCACCCCAAGAATGAGGGGCTGGGCATGAGGCTGAAGCATAGCCCTGCATCCTGTTGGAAGGGGAAGAAGGTTAACAAGGACCAAAGCTGAATTCCGCCCTCCACCTGTATATATCTCCTACATGACTCAGTCAAGTCTTTTCTTTGGTTGCAACAGCAGCACAATCCTGTATATCTAAGGGTCTGGTGTGGAGCAGTCAGCTAGTGGCAAGGAGCAGTTTTACTGTGGCACCACAGCCTTGCCAGTGTGGTGCCACAGGTGGCTGCGCTTTCTGTCCATGCCTAGAGGTAAGTGTGTGGCCAAAGCCTTAGAAATATAGAAGCAATCATCCTATATCAGCCATATCTTGTTTCTGACCAGGGGAAAAGCAGATGTTTCAAAAGAAGTAAGATATGATATCATGAATAATACACAATAGTCTGCTTATCATGACTAGTGTGGGAAATGGAAATCTGCAATTTGCAGAAAAATGACAGTTCTGGAATGTTTCCCCCTGCTGAGAAGATTTCAATGTAATCAGTATGAACAACTCTCTGGTTTGTTTTTCTTTTTTCCACATAATTTAGAAAAGACAACCATTCATTGACTCAAAATGCACAAACACAGTTGAGAGTAGTGATACCACGATTACAAAATATTTTTTATTTTACTACTTTTGACATTAGTCAGACTTTACTATTTGTCTGTCAACGTTTCATTTTCAGTAGTTCTCTAGGTGTGATGGATCAACTGTTTGAAAATGCTTAAAGCTCAAAAAGTCTTGACAGCAGAAGGTGAACGATACTGCATCCAGGAGAAAGAGCAGAAAAGTCAGACTGGAAGAATGAACTGGATGACTGGAAGTTTGAACTGGATTTCACTTCCATTGGTAATGACAATGTCAAGGTCAGTGTATCTGTCTGTCAAGATCCTCTGAGTCAGTTGGAGAGCCTAGTCACTGGGAAGTAAAGGCGGTATTGGGCTCATGTGTGCTCCTGTGTTTTAGATCTTTGATGCCGTGAGATTAAACTGGGTAATAAATGGAAGGTCCTTGCTCTCATGTCTAACCAAGAGCTGTCTAGTGTACAATTGTGTCAGATGAAATCTTGAGCAGATGTTGTTTCCAGAAGGAAAAATCACCAACAACAGTATGACTTTTCCTTCATGTTTTGCAGTTTTAAATATTTGGTGCTAGCACATCCAGAGACATGACAATACTAATTTAGCTAAGAAAAATGTAGTCCATGTAATAATGTTTAAAATAATTTGCACTGCAGAGAATAATACAGTTCTGATTATAATAACATATTAAAAGGAGAAAAGTATGAATGAGAACAGGATATATTTAATCTGATTTTGTATATTCTACATATTTTTTGTGAAAAACAGAACATCTTAAATGGAAAAGTTGCAGAGTTCTGAGGTTTACTGTGTTCATAGGGCCTGATTTTGCATGAAGTTTTGATATTTGCTGGCACTAATCAAGAATAAATTCAACTGTGATAAACTAAAAGCATCTATTTAAAACTGGCATGTGAACAGAGTCAGGCTATGTTGCTCTATACTGCTGGTCACCCAAGCACATAGTAGATCATCCCCTTTGGTATATAAGGAGTGATAATTGGACTACATTAAGAATGACTGCTTAGGACATACCCAGTATATGTGAGCCTATTTGCAGTATAATATCTTCCAGGCAAATCCTCCATTACAAAGGCCACAATGAGAAACAGAGATTAAATTTGTGCTTTAATTTGTTTTGGTTTTGTAATGTTGATTTTCTATTGATTTTAATTATGTGTCATCGAATTCTGGGATGCAAATTGCTGTCTGTATGCGTGTGTGAAGGGCACAAAGTATTCTTTTAGCACAGTCATGTTCTTTCCTGACACTATTCTCCATATACATTTTTGACTGCACATCTCTTCCCGTGGAGTTTTTATGCAGAATGATGTGTTACCCTGGCTATCCCATATTCAGCAAAAGCATTACAAATTTATAGCCTATACATTGGCAACTACTTGGGGGTGGGGCAAATAGAAATGTCATTAACAGGATACACACAGGACTTTCTTTTCCATCATGCCAGGGAGCAACACATTTTAATGAAGACCATGCACTTCATTTTACCCTATGCCATGCATCAAAGAGGAAGTCTCCATGAGCATTTAGAGCATGTAGAGCACAGGAAGTAATTGGTTTTAGAGAGCAGTGTGAGGAAACTGCTTCAGCAAAATCTTGACAGATTTGCATTCCTGGGGCTACCATTCCAGATGTCCTAAAATCTCTTGACTTCATCTTCTTTCTGTGTCTCTGGAGAGTATATTTTCTATCTTTGCTTGCTAAGATGAGAACTAACTGCAGTCTTTAAAAGGAGGAACTAACTGTTAGTACCTGTACTTAATTAACTCTCTCAGTTATTCAGAGGTGGGATTTAATCTAGAATGCAAAGATAATTTTCTGCACAGACCAAAATTTTTCATAATACTCTACGAGTAGATTTGAGATTAATGGAAGTTGAAATCAACTTACATTTTCAAGACTGAAAAATTTGACAAACTTGGATTCTTTCTGAAAGAAAACTGATTTCTTCATCACGAGCAGTTCAGAGTTTCCTTCTTGTGTAAGACCAATGTACCCTTGTGACTCCCTGGGTTACCTGGAGAGCAATTCACCAAGGAAAATCTATCATGGGAACTCTTAGTTCAATTTATATATTTTTGCATGTTCTTTATTTTTGAAAACTCTGAAGTTATTAAATTCCCATTTGCATTCTCTTTCTTTCACTGTCAGTCTGTTGATGGCCCTATGTTTCTGTTGGCTCTGCTCAATATATGGAGTAACAGTCCATACAGGACATTTTTTTCAGCCATGAGAAAGCCTTAAATGAATCACTATATCCTCCTAAAATTCTGCAACAGGTTGAGTATGTCAAAAATTACAAGTGTCTAAATAAAGATTTCACATATAATGAATGAAATTGAAGGGCTATCTTCCATATATCTGGAAGGCAGTTGTCTGATTGTCAGCATAATATTCTTCGGGTCTGATTTCCAGATAACCTATGCATGGAAAATGTGAGGCTATTGAGCAGCTAACTTACGTATAACTTTGCAAATGGACAGTTAAAGCAACTATACGTGTGTGCAGTACCTTAGTTTGCACCTCAAATATTTGAAGACAATACATAAATTAGAAATGAAGTTATGAATCTGTACATAGGCCTTTAACATGGTTACTGTTCATTGCTATGACAAAAATGTTTAAGCTACTGTGATTTTTTTTTTTTTTTAATTCTTTTTTGGTCTCAGATGTCCTTGTTATTGTTTGGTGTTTTTTTTTTTTGTTGTTTTTGTTTTTTTTCTTTTAAGATCATTATTAAATCTTTAAACTCCTATAGCTGGACTGAATTAAATAGCACAACTTTCTGACTTCAGTAGAGAGAGCCTGATTTACACCAGCTGAGGATCTGATTGTCACTTTTGAGCTATCATAATTGCTTAAGTGAAACAGCCAAAGTAATTGGTGCAAACAAATTCAACTGATGGAAAAAGATTCAGTATTTGTCAATACCAACTGCGCTATGGAGAACCTCATCAATGAATTAGTCTATCAATTAATTAGTCTAGGCAGAAAATGACTCCCTGTACTGTTAGTCCATGAAAAGATCAATAAAGTCAAATGTCTAGTTTATTGTTTCTCATGTAATGATTATATTATGGAAAGAAGAGTTTAAACAATATTTATACAGTTTCAATTGCAAATTTCAAGTGTTTGTTTTACAAAAAGACAGGTAATTGTTATAAAAACAAGAAAAACAATTTTCAGGATTCTAATGATGTAAAGTTACTTGTCCTACTATCTACTTATGCTTCAACTTCACAAGACTGATATTCCTACAAGGAAATAACAGCACGGTGTAACGATTCATGTATGCTGAGCCACCATTTTGTCAGTTCTTCTACATGGGAAACTTTGGCAAGAACATTTGGCTTTTAGGCCAATTGATCTTCATTTTGGTAGAGGCTAGACTGACTCACCTCTCTGTGATGACTTTGGCAGTTCACAGCTGTTGTTGTGTCAGCATCAGAAACACACTGAGTGGAAAAGTGAGAACTCAACCTTTTTCTGTTTTAATTGGCTGCAGTCTTATTATTTCTGCTAACTGTGGCCTGGTCACCCACACTTTGAATTTTGCATATTTATAATTGACTCTGCAGTAAAAGTAAGCAAATACATCTTCTGTTACAACATGGTAAAATCCCTAATTATGAAGCATTTTAAGTCTGGCTGTTTGCCCTGTAGTGTGAAAGAGAAGTAGGCATTCTTGCCTTCATGCACACACGCTTTTGGTGGTAATTAATTTTAAAGTGTGCATTTCACTTTCAGGGAAAAAAAAGATTTTTGAGTATCACCTATATAAAATTCAAGAAGTGAAAACAATGTGGAAACTGAAGTGGCTGGCAATTAGTCAGGCTTGGAGGCTTATGAAAGCAGATTTTGCAAAGGAAGAAAATAAAAAAAAAATCCAGATTACTCAAAAATTAGATTTTACTGAATGGTATCTCAAAGAAAAAATGTTGCAGTAATCCTGCAATAATTTGCTGTAATGAATACTGAACATACAGAAATAGTCAAAATAAGGGTAGCTTCAGGCAGTGAATTATTACTGCTTTGAGAAGATCTAGGCTTTTGTGAACATGTTGGTTAGTTACTTTTAATATTGGATGTAACCTTTTTACATTTTTCAGTCTGTTTCCAGATTACAATTCTATTTTTAAAAGTTTAGCCTTTTGCAGAACAATAATGTGTTACTTCATGTTTCATATTCCAATAACAATTTTTCTATTAAAAATACATTAAGTTTTAAGTAACTAGTGATGATATGTTCAATAAGAGCTAGCTGGATGACGAATTAATGTCTGCAGTCCTTCCGTTTTGCAGGGATTAACTGAACTAGCCAGAATAAAGTTTAAATGTGCCTGTTCTTCTCAGGTTCAGCATATCCTACCTAAGGCTGTACTATGTACATGCCTTAAGGTATCAAAAATAAAATAATGGCTCACTATGTTGTAGTGAATGGTCACTTCCAAGCCATTGCACAGGGAGATATAGGAGATACATATATGTCCACATCACTTTCTTCTCCTCCAGAATGCCTCATTTTGAAGCAGAGGATCCCATATGTATTGCCACTGTTCTGACATCATGGTTGTGTTACCTCTTTGCAGGATGTGTCAGCAGCCTGCAGAACAGCCTCCCAGCAGTGGGAAAAATTAGTGATAGAGTGAGTAGACATTTAACTTATTTTTCGTATCTACAAACATGCTGGGACAGAGGAGGTAGAGATGATATGGACAGTCCTTTCTTTCAAATTTCACAATATAATGTTAATGCCATGTTCCTAGAATACAACTTTGTCTCAAGGGTTGACTGATTTTGAATATGGCAATAATCTCCTCCTACTTACCTGGGCTGCTTCCTAGGATTAGTGTCCGTAAAAGAGCTTTTTTCAGTCCAGACCCAACATAGCACAGCATGAGATTCCTGCCAGTGAATATGTGCAGATTAAAAAAAAAGAAAAAAAAAAAAAAAAGCCTTCGGATGGTTTTAGGTAGCCTCAATTTCCCACAACACTTGATATAATAATATCTTAAGGCTGGAACTTTTTAATCCTGATGAGAATTATCTTTTATTAAGCTTTTAACTGGGTGCTAAACACCCTGATGAGGGCACTACGTTTTCTTAATAACCAGTATGTTCTAATGCAGCTAAAGATAAGATGAAGTAAAGTAAAAATACAACTGCATTTGTCCTTTCTGCAACTGGTGGTAGGTGACAACAGATTTTGCATGGACATTTTTGGAGACAAAGATGTGCGGGCCTAAGGAAAGAGGCTATTTAAAAAAAAAAAATCAGTAGTCAAGGTATAAAGAGATGTTCTTCTAGGGTGTAAGTCAGAGAAAGGAACTAACCAAATATGTTTTAAAGCCAACCAGGAAGTAAGGCAATCTGGCTGCAATCTCTGATATCCCCAGCAGCACATATATTCATCAATTTGGCTTATGAAAATGAGATGCTCCTCACTTATGGGTAAAGAGATGACCTGAGAACCCATGTAACACATTAAGCAAGATCTAGGTTTCTCTTTTAATGGTATTTTACTTAAGCTGGGGACTCACGCTGCATAAACCAGAGTGCTTCTCCACTGAACCTGAGCAATTACAGAGGTGGCTTAATAGCAGTGCAAAGTAGTTTCGCTTCTTCAGGCTTCTTGGTTTTAAAGTCAGACTGCAGCAGTGGGCAGATGTACATGATGCAAATATTGCCATCAGAAAATACTGGCCCATCTTCTTACCTGGTTCAGGATGACTCAGGGATGTCACTGCAATGAAATTGCATTGAAGGAGACAAGGATCCCACACTTCATTCATCAAACATTTCCAACCACTCTTTGTATTAACATAGCACTTGTGTCCAGTTTATGGTCAGAGACCAACTTGTGCTTGGCACTGGGCATAACTGTTCGTGCCCCAGAGTTTACACCTATCTGCCAAAACACAAGGCACAGAAACATGTTCAGCTTTGACAGGACGAGAGAGAGAGAGAGAGAGAGAGAGAGAGAGAGAGAGCAGAGTAACAGGTAGTCTTAACCATGCCACCCCATTAAGTATCTCTCTTTTTCTTTTTCTTTTCTTTTCTTTTCTTTTCTTTTTTTTTTTTAAATAGGCAAAGGAGAGTGTTTAAGGAAGCTTCAGGGAGGAGTGCCCACACAGCCCAGCTGAATGCAGGAGGTGTGGAGGCAGGACGGTACCTTCGTGTTGCTTTGTGGCACTGGAGTCAGTGAAGTTTTCACATACTGTATTTAGGCTTTTTCCTTTCTTCTAACACCCAGATAAAGCAAGCAGGAACTAGCAACTCTCCCACAAGCAATCCTCATGATCTGTCATATAGGCAAAGAGATGAACCCACATTGTCCCGAGGCCTACATATTCAAAATGAGAAGGTTAATCTAATAAATCCACTCCTTGGTAGCTTGTTGCTAATACTTGCTGTGTGATTAAACTCCATCCGGAATTTAAAAGTACTCATTGTGGAAACATGGAAAGGAAATTCCTGTAAGATGAAAAAGTTTGCTTATAATTGATATAAAAATAGGTTGGTTATAACTGTGTTTAGTGACTCATACTAAAGTCTTGGAGAGTCAATTAGACATGTACAAACTAACGAACTGCAAAAAAGGCTTTCTCTCCATCAAATATCTCTCCGTAATCATCCATATCCTTAAAAAGTGTAATGATTTCTTATCAGTGCTTGAATGAACCGTAAAACTACCTTTTGAAATATTGACATTTCCACAGTGTTGAACACAAGAATGTTTTCACTTCTATATAGAAGCTGAAGGGCCATTGTCTTGCAGTTTATTTTATTCCTTCTGGAGAACGTACTGTATAATGCAAATAAGTACTCACTTAGTTGCTTGCATTTTTTTCCCCTATCAGATTGTGCCAAGTTCCTTTATTTCATATGCTTTAATTTTTGAATTAAGGCTTAATCAAGGCATTCTCTGTGTGGGGCGTTCTGTACGAATAATAGAGATCTTGGACTTTGAAATTGAAAGCAGACACATTTCACACATGGTTTGTGCTCTGATTTGTGGGGATGGCTTATCAACATCAGATCTAAGGAATGACCTTCATCTGGGGCAAATCATGGTAGCTCTGTTAATATCAGTGAACTGCACTGATTACATAGCCAAAGTTCTGGCCCCTGCAACACCCAATATCACAAGGGGAGCTACCATAAAATAGACTGGGTCATGGATAAAAACTGCAGTATGTATGTTTTGCTGAATTTTCTTATTCTGTGGTGGATTATAAACAGAGTTTATTCTAGAACAAATATCTACAGCTAACTGCAGAAAACTCTATAGAACAAGTTTTCCATCACAAAATGCATTTCCATCATATCTGAAACACTGCAGAATGCCAGGCTAACTTATCCAAAATCCCATGTCAGACAGACAGAAATATTGGGCTGGTAGAAATTCACAATTTTTGAGGCAGATTAGTATTTGTGGACTAGAGAATTTCAATTTTTGCTTTTGAAAATACTTGTGTGTATGTGATTTATTTAATGCTGCATTGTATTCTGGTTGATAAGACAACTTAAAAATGTAAAATGTCAAAGGAAAGCATTTGAATTGATGTGAGACTTTTTTCCCCAAAAATGTACTTACATTTTGGAAGAAAAGTAGATTTTGAAGACTCCAAATCTGTTCTGCTTTATTTTTCCCTATCTGGTCTGCACTGTTAATGATATCAAATTGGCTCTGTTTGTGTTTTTGCTTGTTTGTTTGTTTTTAAAGAAAGCAAGCATAAGGACCTGATCACCAGTGAACAAAAATCCCTAAATATGAATGAAAAGGAAGTGCTGGTCCAGCCATGGATCTCTGGTGGCTCTCTGTGTGAGACAGGAAACCAGGAATTGCCTGCTGCCTTTGTCCCATGTTCCTGCCCCTGCGCTGTCATGTATGAGCCTTTGGAAGATACCGCTGTAGCTTTCTGCCGAGCCATCTTGTAAATTGAATAAGTGAAATGACTGAATTAAAAATAATATATATATATATATTATAATAATGATACATGCCATATATATATTATATATATATATATATCTAAGCATAGACCACATGGTATCTCACCTTACTCCACAGCAAGTCCCTTAGGGCTCCAGTAAAGATTCTGGTGTTGCTAGTTTTGCTGTGCTTACCCTATTAAAAACATTTAGAAAGAAAAAAGCTGGTGCATACACATCTGTGTTTCCTATCCCAGTCTGAACTGGGGAAAATTGCCAGTTATATAGAATACTCATTTAACTGCAGATATACCTTTATCTCTGTCCTGCTTATAACTACATAACAGGAAAATGCAAATCCTTCAGTATGCTACAATATAACAGCAGGACTCACTGAAGCCTTACAATATTTATTAGGTCTTTTATTTATTGTCAGTTGCTACTGTTTAAATATGGCACAGACACACACCAACACCTACACTGTATTTTACTTATAACAATAGGTGTGGATCACTTTACTAAACTAGTAAAAAGGATTTTAAAAGGTGCCTGTCAGCTGCAAAGATTTTTATTATCCAGTGTCAGCCACTGGAAATTATGAACAAACTAAAGTCAATGGAACAGAAGTTAATTATCCAGTACGGCTATTGTTATTATGTAGAGAAGCCAGCTCTTATTGATTAATGAGTCAGTGCCATGTTTGCTCACAGGAATACTAATATCTTGTGCACAAGAGAAGTCATTAAAATGAGCAAGGAAGACCTTGACTTTAAACTTAAAGTGCACATTGCTCTAGTTATCTGAATGATTTTGTCAGGTATAGCATCATAGTTATAAATTATTGAAACAAGTAGTTATTGTAAAGATAGTTCACATAACCTGCTTTAAATTAAACAAGTCAATACACTTTTCCCATTATGTTCTGCACAGTTACAATTAGGAGACTTTAGGTGCCCAGAAAAAGAGGTAGGAGATGTGATAAGACTGGTGTGTGAGGGGGCCTCACCAACCCCCTCACAGCATGAGAGCACTCAGAGTAATAATGTGTCCTTGCTAAGCTGATGTAGCAGACAAACTCAGGGTGGGTCAGGAAAGATCTTTGTAAAACTGACCACATAGAATCGTAAATGTCTGGATGTGGCTAACCCAGACAGCCTTGCAGGATAAAAGATTTCAGCAGGAGGACACAAGGGTGAGCGCGGGAATGTTTTTTCAGCCATATGGTGTCTCAGCCAAATGGTGACAGAACTTCAGGTATGGAACCATTGATTCTTTTGGCCAAGAGGAGTCCAGTGCAACAAAGCCCCTGGATGTCAGCAGTGGAAAGGTGAGAACATTTCAAAAAGAAATTGCAGAAATCTATAATGGAACCTGAATCCAGATTTTTTTTCCCTCTATTCTAGACCATGCTGACGTGGAGAATTAGCAGTTCATCCTGGGTCTCAGGCGCTGTAGGATGTGTGAGCATATGTGTTTGTACACAGCACCCAGGAGAACCCCACCAGGGCACTGCAGTGGTGCAGGCTGGGCTGGAACCCAGTTCACTAAATGACACGGTTGTTGCAAAGGGCATATTCTGTTCTTAATTAGTCCATCGTACTTTGTTGACAATGGTTTCTTTTAGTATTTCTCTGGCTGTTGTTGAGGTGCCATCCAAAGAATTGCAAAACTATTGTTTCAATGCCAGTCACAATGCCATAAAAAATGACAGCTTCTCAGAGGACAGCTTTAATGTTCTTGAACTGCATTACAGATACAATTTCGATAATGAGATGAATAAACCTTTGGGTCAAATTTAGTCTATTTCTAGCTCATTTAGTTGTAGGTGTTTTTTTTTCCCCACAGTGATAACTTGCAGGGAAAAAAAGAATTCAAGTCAGATCTAATGATTTCAATTAAGTATCTTATTTTTCTCCTTAAAAAAAAAAAAAAATCCATTCAATTTGCACTGAAATGTTTTAAGGTTAATGGATTACCTCTGAACCCCAAGGAAATCAGGCTTCCTGTGCCTGCCTGTCATTTACTGGAGTGGTTACATATCTGTCAATAATTCTTCCTTTTTTTCAAGTCCCAGGCCTACTTGATCTTGTCCATTTGGCACTGCTGGAGGAATAACAAGTTTCTTCCCGTCATGCACCATTCTGGGATACATCATGACAGAGAAATCTCAAAGCCCAGGTCAATTATAACAGAAGATGTGTAGCACCTCTGCCCCCACAGTGTCTTCTGGGGATCTACTTGGCAAAATGATATAAAACTATTTCCAAAGACTTCCCATGATCTGGCACTGCTTAGAGCTAAGTCACTGGCAAAATGTAAGGAAATATGCACATGCACCACTGCTCACCTTCCTGTTTGTTTACCAGAGTCCACTGCTGTAACATGTGTGGGGAGGGGGCCAAGGCTGGCAGATTACTCACAGTGAAGTAATTACATTTTAATTAAAATGCATTGAATGCAGATGGATTCTTTCCGTATTCTCTCCCACTGATGATTTTAATACTCCCTTGTCAGGTATTATGAGGCAGTAGCTGACAGTGAGTTACATGAAGTAATCCTGTAGCTGGTGGTGACTTACATGAAGTAGCCAACTTAGCCATTCGTCTTAGGTAAAACATGATTTCCATCCTCACTTCTTGCCGTGGAGTCTGTCACTGGCTCATTGATGTAGTGTTTGTTTACTCTCATTCTTGCAGGAGGAAAAATCATAGTTCATGTATCAAATTACTGTAACTGACTGGAGCACTTTTATTTAAAATAATGTACAGTTATATATTTTTACATTGTCATTGATCGATTTTCAGGACTTCTAATTTTTACAAGTATATAATCTGAATATCATTTATCTGAGCATGCAGCTGTGAAAACTATGGTAATATCTGATGTCATTATAAAAATCAGCACTTAAGAATGGAATAGAGTAACTAAACCTGAAACTGAGTGGATATTTGCAGTATTTTGATAGAAATAAGAAAGAATTTCAGTTTTTTTCTTTTTGCTGCAGGGCCTCTAAACACAATCTGACATGTGATGTATTTTTGAAGTCAAAGTTAATAATTCTCTTTACATAAAAAATAAATACCCCCTATTGAATACACGCTCTAAAATTAGAATTGCATATTTCTAAGTAATATACCTAAGGAAATAGGTTTATTCTAATGCAATAATGGCATAGATTTACAAAGCTTGAGTGATACAATGTTTCTCGTTATGGTTGTAAAATATTTGTTGCCACTGTGGGATTTTCTAGATCATTATTTTAAAAAAGGAAAAACCCATTTTGACAGATGAACTGGGGCCATTCTGAGCAAATCACAGATAGTTCATATAACAAGGCCTCCAAAGAGGGGAGCACAGACTTATTACTATGGCAACACAGATCAAAACACTATTTTAGTGGAGAGTTTCCAGTTTTACAATGCAATGATGATTGTTTATGGTACCATTGAAACCAGATTCAGCAAAGATTCAAGAAATGAGCTGACAAGAGGAAAATCATTATAGATAAATTGGGGATATTTGAATGACATATTGTCGAATATGTTATTATTTGATCAAATGATGAAATTGTTACACAAAGATGGATAAATAATTGTATTATTTACATATGGACCATAATTTTTTTAGTTGTGTTATGTTGTGTATATGGAAGATAATTATGGGTTCAGAGTTGCAAAATGCAAAAGTAGTTTTAATAGTAGAAATTCCTTATTTCTGAAAAATCCCTGTCTTTTATTTCTCCCTACTAATTTATGAGAAGATTTAAATTTTACAAGTATTTTCCTTCCCAAA
The DNA here is from genome assembly GCA_011075105.1 of Heteronetta atricapilla. Classification (NCBI taxonomy): domain Eukaryota; kingdom Metazoa; phylum Chordata; class Aves; order Anseriformes; family Anatidae; genus Heteronetta; species Heteronetta atricapilla. The sequence goes on from CM021738.1 coordinate 218,698, forward strand.
ACATTTATTAATACCTACATAATAACAAATATCATCTACACCTCACACTTAGATGGTAGCTCTGGTGGGGTGCTTTTTTCTGAAAGTTCATCCAGCACATGGGCTGAATGATGCATGTTTAATCCCACAGTAATGTCATTATCAGCTAATCAGTACTTAAAGACTGTTTATCCTACAGGAATGAACCTCTTCAAACCTCTCTCAAATTAATGGTGGCAGGACGAGGTGATTCTCTTGTGACAATAGCCTAGGAGCAGCTCTGGGCTCCCTCCAGCCAGTTTCTGCATTGTATCTATCTGTTGGCCCAGGGAGTGAGCTGTTTATTAACCTCCTTCCTTGCTCTAACAGTCCTACTGGCTTCAGTGTAGGAGCCACGGGAGTCTGGGGACACAGATGCATTTTCTGTTCAGGATTATTTCTCATGACAAAAGCCATGGATGAAGTTACTGGTTCTGGCTTCCATGCCTTCACCTCAAGATTTTGAGTGAATCATGACCATTCCCATTTGGCTTCGTGCTGCCCGACTCCTCCTCAATGTTACCTCATTAATGCTTAAAAACCTGAGCTCACCTGTCTGTGTAACCAAGGGCAGTGTGATTAAAGCTTCTGTTCCCACAGTGTGAACAAAGAAAGTTCCTGGTGACTTCTCTAGAGGCTGTAGAAGGAAGCCTCTATACAGGTAGAGACAGAAAAAATGCCCGGCTGAAAAGCAAAGCTGGAAAGAAGAAAGGTAGATGAAGACTGACCCCAGCAAATTTCCTGTCAGATAAAAAGCCTGATCATGCCTGAGCACACACCAAGCACAGGTCTGCAGGAAGAAGCTTGCTTTGAAGTTCCTCTTGGTGGGACTGGCTGATGGGGCAGCTCTGAGAGCAGCAGGGCCCCAGAATCACCTGGAACATGGACTTACCTCTCCACCCCCAGAACAGTTTTGTCTGTGCAGCCCTCAAGGTGAAAGTGTCTGTAACTTAGGCTGTTTTTATGCCCTAAAGCAAATGAGAGATTTACTTACAGAAGCCTTTGAATATTGGAAATAAAGTATAGAGTGGATGAAATGTTTTCAGGAAGGTGATTTACTATGTAGTTTGTATATTATTGTGGATGGAGAGAATTTGGCTCCTTGTGGAAGTTTGAAGCAAGATTTTGCCTTACATTTGGTATTTCAGATGATGCAGGGAAAGCATTTTCTGGTGTAGTCATACTTAGACCAGAATACAAAACACATCCTTTAGTAAACTGTGAAGCTTTAACTTGCTCAAATGACGCTTACCCAACAAATCATTTTGAACTTGGAAGCATTAGAGAGGTCACATTTTTACACAGCTGATCTGCTGCTGAACAATCTCTTTTTAGAATACCTGGGCTTTTTTTTAACACCAGATATCATGCCTCATCCATGAATTACATTTTCTCGAGTTTATTATGACCATTTCAAGGAAAATTAAGCCACTCCATTAACATCTGAGACAGGAGCACCCTTCAAAAATCCAATCCAGTGGAGCAGTTGAAGGTATTTATTGTTCTTCCCTAATGCTCTTGTATTTTCTCTGCCTTGCAAGGACTATTCAGACATCATCATACAAGTAACAAGAGCGTGCTCCTTGTCTCAGCTCCTAAGAAATGACACTGGCACATATTTAATCATGCAGCAATTATAACCTAAAAGACTTCCCAGAATACAGATTGAGTACCCACATGAGGAAGCTGCACATGTTTCTCACTGACTCCCGTGTGGCTGTACACTTTGCCTTTTCCATCTAACCTTACAAACATCTGTCTTCAGCCAAGGAATAGCATCAAAGAGGTCAGCATCTGTTCTGTTCAGCTAAGTACAGCACTGATGTTAAAGTTTTCCAAGATCATTGGTGTCCTACATTATTAATCAGGTGCCTCAGAAATAATTATCTGCTGACAGGCTATGAAGTCAGTCTCCTGTCTTCAGAGTATGGTCAGTGCCAAGCCATATAGCATGGAGTGTGGATGAAGGTTACTGGGCTGAAGTTCAACTGGTGAGGACTTTGCTGGTCACTTGGAGGTCCTAAGAAGCGGCTGACAGAATTGCCAAGGTAACTGCAGGTCCCTCATTGCCCCTTGTTTTTGTCACAGTTACATCTATTCTGGAATGTTCTCCTTCCCCATGAGTCTCCAGGAGTTCATGTAACCATAATGGCAAAGAACATTTATTCCATTTATTCATCCTTGCTTGCCAATATGTAAATCTGGTTATCCATCTTAGCTTGTTGTCCTGTGTTTTGGGTTATTGCTGTGGGGCCAATGGGAGGCAACATCTGAAGGCTGTGGTCACTTGTTCCTCAATACTCCCTCTGTGAGTGCTCCCTACAGCTCTGCTCTACGGTGATTATAGGTCACACTGAGGCTAGGGGTAGCAGAGAGATGGTTTGTCTCTTCCTGTGAGATCACCTAATGGCTGAGATGGCTGAGACAGAGAGAGTACCAATCTTCTCATTTGATAAAGTGGTATACACCAGTACAGAGTCTTTTTTTACATACAGCTCTGCTGTCTGATGCTCCCATTCTCTTGGTCATCAAAGCCCCCTGTCTAATTAATCACTGTCTGAGGCCTCTGTGGGACAGTGAAAATTACCTGACCATGATTTTTTCCAAGTCAATTGAAACAATCTGAAAATACAAGGTTAGATCATCATTCTAGTATTAGATAGATTCAGCCTTCAAAAAAAAAAAATTTCATCCAGCCACAGAGTGATGGCCATTGTATAAGACCTTTCCTAGGCTGGCCAAAGAAAGCAATATTATCTGGCCGTAAAATACAAGAGAAACAGAACAACCCTCTAGCTCAGAAATTTCTCTGTTCTCCTCTTGGTGATTTTCTTCATCTTCATCTCTCAACACCAACTTGTAGCAGCCAGAATGTCTTTAGTGTTTTATCTTCAGTCCAAGGTCTTCAGAGTAAGACCTTTGTTTAACAGCAGCTCCCAGATACAAAATAATTCATAAATTTGAAATGCAAAACAGCTTCTAAATTTCAGGGAACTGCCAAGTGAAAAGGCTTCTGTGAGGTGCAAGGGTGGCTCTGGGGAAGATTGCCTCCAAAGAAGAGATGCACAGAGCCAGGCTTGTGTGGGTTTCTGCTCTCTGTCATGTACATGTATGTTAAGAAATAATTGCCTAGCCTGATCATCTCCATGCTTAGATGTCAGTACAGCTTTAGTCCTACCCAGCTCCCCTGCCACAGGATAAATCCTCTCCATCTATCTCATCTATCAGCTTTGTGTAAGCACTCTGTCCAGCTCTCTGTAACTGTTTTTATCAACAAGCACTGTCAGGTTGAAAAATAGATTACTTCCCCAAGCGATCTGAAGCATTCAGTGCCACAGCAACATGTTTAATGCTGGAAAACCATCCACCTTTCCCAAGTGAATTTTTAATGGCTAGGGCTGCCTTCCGTAGTGCACCAACCAGAAGGAGCTGTGATTAAGCCCCACACTCTGTGATTTCCATCCAAAATTTTCTGCTCAGCAGTGGCAAAATCTTATGTAGTTTTCACTGAACTCCCCTCTAATTTCCCACTGGCTTTTAGTATGTGCAGATAATTCAGAATAAAGCCCCTTGTCACAGTAATATGTATTCTAGCGTAGCATGGAGGAGCTGTTTCACCATGTAAAAGCCATATTGCCAAGCTGTATTATGCTTTACCTGTCACCATGCCAAGAAACATTTAAGAAGGAAGGAAAACAAGGAAAGAGCATGTGTTGCCAGCCATTCAATATAGGCCATTTACTATTCAGCTGTGGAAAGGTGTCGGAGTTTAAATGCACCCTGGTTTTCTTCTTCTCCTAGTAGCAAAAAGCTGAAAAGTTTTGCACTGTTGACCTGCTGTTCAATTGTCCTGGTTTCAGTTAGCACAGAGTTAATTTTCCTCCTAGTAGCTAGTAGGGTGCTATGTTTTGGATTAGGATGAGAAGAGTGCTGATAACATGCTGCTGTTTTAATTGTTGCGGAGCAGTGCTTACACCAAGCCAAGGACTTTTCAGCTCCTCACTCTGTCCTGCCAGCGGGCAGGCTGGGGGTGCAGCAGCAGCTGGGAGGGGACAGACCCAGGACAGCTGACCCCAACTGGCCAAAGGGCTATTCCATACCATCTGACGTCATGCTGAACAATATATAGGGGTGGCTAGCCAGGGTGGGGGGGGCTGGCTGCTCAGGGATAGGCTGGGCATCGGTCAGCGGGTGGTGAGCAATTGCATTGTGCATCACTTGTTTCATACACACTATTATTAATAATAATATTTCCTATCTTAATAAACTGTCTTCATCTCAACTCACAGGCTTCACTTTCCCGTTTTTCTCCCCCATCTCAGAGAGGGAGGGGGGAGGGTGAGCAAACGGCCGTGTGGTGTTTAGGTGCTGGCTGGGTTAAACCACATCAGTGCAGCTAATTTGGACCTGGACAATCTCACTAGGTCTTTGTGGTTTACTGGTCTTCTCAGGGCCTCAAGGGTTTTATTTTGTTTGTTTTCAAAAGGTTTATACCACCCACAGAAAGTGAGGTTTTGACTTGAGTGACTGGTTCCAGTTTCTGTGAGGATGGGTTGCCCAGCCTTCAGGGCCTGACCCAGACCTCCTGAGTCCACGATCAGTGTTGTCTGGATGAGGACAAGGCTCAGTCCATGCAAAACCTCCAAGGTGCAAGTGTCTTGCCATTGTAACGCCCTCCTCAACCTGCCAGCCCAAAGTCCTGGGGTTCCTGCTGGTGCTCCCCAAGCAACAAATGGTGCCTCTGAACACAGCTGACACTGATGGAGAAAAGCTGGAAAATAAGAGTAGACTAGTTATTCCCTTTTGGGAGATACCCATTCATAGGACTGTGTCACCCTTCTCATCTGCTTCCTGCCATAAGGTCTGTCTGCGCCATTACCAGGAAGCACTAGTTCAGTGATGGCCACAGAACAGGGACAGGTCCTCTCTAGGTAAGTCGGCAAACCAGCTGGCAGCAGTGTCCATGTAACTGGCATCGGGTAAAACGGATCTTGGCTTCCTCCCTAGAAAGTAGAGTGGCTTTAGCAGGAGGGGTCAGGCACATTGTCTGTGCAGCCCTTCTCCAGACAGCTAGCAGTCTGCAGGAGGACAGAGGGCTGCCTTTGAGTTCCCAACTGCAGAGAAGGGGAGAGACCCACAGGTCCTGCCTTTCAGCAAGAAGATCTGGTACCAAGCTCCACCAAGTAAGTCTTAGTAAGTAGCTGTATGTTTAAGCCGTGACATTATGGGTATTTTTAGTTTGTACAACTCCATGCTTTTATTGTTTTAATTGTTTAATTTCTATATGGTGGCTTTGGGCTGTTGCTGGAGTACTGGCATGTGCTGTTACAGTGTGCTTTCAGAGGAAAAATTCAGATCATGGATTCAGAATAGTGAAAGAGTATCTCATGAAGAGAACCTCTGCTAGACTTTGCCTTACTGAAACATGGAGCTATGTGCTTTGCTTCAAAATGTCCCAGACTCTGATTTAAGTACCGTGCTAAAACCCAGAGAGACAAATGATTATTGCAAAAATGAGGTTGATGAGTGTTGTGTAACAGCCTTGTTATAATGTGATCTACTGTGATCAGGTGTGTTATCCTGTCACTTTAGCTTGTGTCAGTGTAATGCAGTTTTAATCCAGGGCACAAGGGGATAGAGGTGCCCTTGATTTACAGTTGTTTCTATGTAAGAAGCTTGAGCTACAGGGAGGAAAACCAGAGCTAGAAAAGATACTGTACTATGAAAGACTCCACTAGGACTTCATAGAACTTAAAATGTGGGTGAACAGTGCTAAGTGTGGCAACACAGCTACTCTGGACCTCTACAGAGGCTTTGTTGGGGATCGGGGAGAATAAGGCTGTTCTTAACCTCATGAGCTATGAAGGCTGATGGTGAGGCCGATGCTCTCCCTTCCCATTTCCCTTGTACAGACACTTCCAGCAATGGATTAGCTAATTGCTAATGACTGTCTCACTGTTCTCCAGGGGACCAGAAGAAACATGCAAAAGGAGGAGGGCTGCAACCATAGACACACCAAGGAAACCTGGAGCTGGGACAGTTTGTTTTGTCATTCTCATTCCTCTCACATTCACTCCCACAAAGCACATAACTTTTAATCTGAACTACATACAGCATTTCTCTGGATCATGCTACCAATAAAGCAGCAGGGCTGTTCAGCACCAGGGAGCTGACTGTAGGATCTGTAGGGCCCATCATGGCATTTCAGCACTTGGGCTGCTGATATGCACAAAGTAAAACTCCTTAGCTCTCTGCCCAGGGTCTTTGTAAGACATGTATTATGCAAACACCTGTCTGAAGAATATTGCTGAAGAAAAAAAAAGTTAATATCCAGATTGTTTAAAAGGAGCTGAGAACAAAAGCCCTATTGGCTCTTTAAAAGAATAGTGGTCTCTGTAAAAACAAACAAACAACAAAACAAAACATAAACACCAAAACCATGCTCTTGGATATGTTGCATATTTAATATTAATACAAATGTTTGTTTGTAACTACATTTGAAATGGCTTCAGATGACAGGTTGTCCTGAGCAGATAGGGTGCCTTGGAATAGGATTAGGATTAGAGTTAGAGAACAGAATTATAAAAGAAAATATTGAAACTCACTTTTCAGCTAGGGACCTGGATTTTTTCTTAGAATATGGGATTTAAGTGTATAAATTACGCTGCTACTCATAAAAGGTAATTTCATCTTCTGACTTGAGTATAACCACTGTCACAGTCCACATTTTAAAGACAGCTCTGTGGCCAAACTCTTGGGAAAGAAGAGGAGTAGATAACAATCATCTTCCTATAGGCAAATCATGTGTTACCTAACCCGGCTGGAATCAGTAGATGAGGAGGACTGAGGAGGGATGCTCAGGGATACAACTTTCCAAATACACAGATCCAGATGAGGGCCAGGGAGCTTTCCTCGGTGTGTAGCTCTTGCCATGTCGACAAGTAAACCCAGCTGAGCAGAAGAACAGAGTCAGCTCAGTGGAAGACGAAGCTAAACCTGAGTGGCACCAGAGCCAGTGTCATGTACTCAAAGACCTTCACCTGTATGGAAATGATTTTGTGTTGTTTAATCTACAGTGAACACCCTGCCCCAAAGCTTAGTCAGGGAAAGGGAGGAGTAGAGAGGGAGATCCAAATAGTTTGAACTTGTCAGCCCAATCAAACCTCTGTAGACAAACTCATGCAGGACCATAAAAAGGTGTTTTGTTATTGTGTAGACATTCCATGTATCTACACATATACACTCTGTGTATCACAGACATTCAGTTCAGAAACAGTGGGTTTGTTGATTAAGTTCTCAAAAAGTACTTCTGAATGTAAACTCTTTTTGTTCAGGTAAGAAAAGCTACGGGAGTTAGAAAAGAGACCTCCATGAAGATTTCATTACCAACCTGGAAAGAGAATACTTGTGGATGAGAGCAGCATGAAGGTATTTGTTATTGCTGAGACTATGTACATGAACTGGCAGAAATCAAGCCTCTGCCAAGCCTGATAAGGGGCTAGTGTTTTCCAAGAGTTGTTGCATTTTCCTAATGAAATGACCTCTTTGAGATCAGGCAGTGTTCGTTTCAAGCTATATCACATCTTGCACAATTCTAGCTTATTCTTTATTTGCTTCAGGTTTGAGCTCAGCTTTGCCAAGCTGTGTTCTTATAAACCTATTCATATATCCAGGCACATCAAGATAGAATTTGTGGATAGACACTGACATTTAGGGAAAAAAAAAATCAGACCAGGAAAACATCTGCCATGAACAAAGGTTTAAGGAGTTATTCTTATCTCGTGCAGTAGATGGATGGATGGTGCAAGGCACTTAACTGGCTTTGCTGTGAACTTTACACTGTGCTGCTTGCATGGGGAGGCTGTGTGGTGAGGGGGGCAGAGGTTGGTGCAGATGACCTGAAGCAAGAGGGAGGTAGGTTGGGCCACTGAAGCACTCAGCGCCCTTGAGTAAGTGGCTTGACATGCTTGTTGTTCCTTAGGGTGACCTTGGACAAGGCTCTTAAATTCCTTTTCCACAGTCAGCCCAGCTGGTAAATTTGTCTGGGGGTGAAGAAACACCAAAATAACATTAAAAAGCCAGCAGTGCCTCTGCATTACCCTTTCCAGGGTAAACAAGTCATACCCCCAACATTCCCCCCAGCCCGCCATCAGGGGTTTTCAGTGTGTCCTCTGTGGAGCCCTGTGGAAAAGTCTGGATGCAACGTGAACTACACAAGTGGTACAATTGCATATTCAGATGTAGTGCAATGTTTGTTCATCTCTCAAAATGTGTGTACAGTACTGATCACTGTGTTATCTGTGTGCTTACTGCTAATTAGCAATGCAAAGATTCTTCTCCTTCCCTCCTTCTATGTAAACAGCCAAATATACACTACTTTTTTTCCTCTGTTACCTTTTCCATGATTAAAAAAAAAAATCTAGACATAATAAACCAGTGTATTCAGCATCTAGTGGAAAGGTAATATTATAAGTGTGAAAGATGGTTTTCCTGAAAAAAGACAGTTTTATTCACTGGCTAACAGAAAACATTAGTTTTACAGTTCAGGGTAGAAACCGCCATAATTCTGGTCATTTTGTTTCTTCTGGCAGGGAATAAACTCTCTCTCTTTTTTTATACCTAGAGGTGAGTTTTTACTCTTTCTCTTTGAATTACACTGGTGGTCATCAGAGTGGTGGTGGAACAAGAATATGATGTTGCTGGAGTACTTTAGATGTAGTTGCTCAAAGCACTGCCACTATAATTCAAAGTGAATAGAGTAAAACTTACAGCAGGCACTCCAAAATGGAGGACACCGTGGTCTTTGTTTACTGTCCTCATCCTCCTTCCCTTTGGGCAAGAGCTAGCATCTGACATCTGAATTGCTAGGTACATGGAGTTACCCAGCCAGTTATACACCGTTGCAGCACATGAGCCAGCTAAACACACGGGGCAAGCATGGGGGAGAGGGAAGGAGAAGACTGAAGGAGAGGACACACAGAGTCACTGGCCACATCTTCCTGGTGCAGCGGCTGCTTCCTGTAAAGAATAGCTCTCATCCAGAGCAGTGGAATGACTTAGGAAATAAAAAAATTAGAAAGCACCTGGTATAGACAAAGAGTTGCAAAGCTGTAGGTGGTGGTTTGTAACTGCCAAAAGTCTTGTTGAGATTAAAAGAAAAAATATTTTTTTATCAGTTTTTCACCTTTAACCTCAATTTTTGCTCTTTCTACAAAATATTTAAAATTTATCTTTTCATAACCTTTACTATAAATCACAAAATTATACTATGTCTATATTTATAGCAGGATGTGTATTTATATCTGATGGATTTGGGTCAAATCAGTAATATAAAAATCCAAAGTTTTCAAGAAATTTGAGCATTTGTGATGTTATCGTTTACATCTCCCCTTTGTGTTTGTTTTCAGAAAGGACTCTGTGGACAGTCATACAATTTGTTATGACCATTCCCAAATACATCATTATTTCAGAAAATTCTTCAGTCCTTTTTCTTTATCCACAGAAGTGTGGACATTCTCCCTTTGGAGCAGCACATCTGCACTTGACACAGATATTCTGATGCATTAAAATAGTGACCTGATCGTGCAAAGAGCTCTTTTGAACAGCTGAGCACAGACCCTCCTTCTACTACTAATTGTCTTGAAATGAAACCCAGTCAGGTGGCTGGCCTAAGCTGTGCAGTGTGATAGGAAAAATGTTCCTCTACTTTGTGCTTCATATAGCTCCTGTCTGAGCACCTAACAACATAAATTCTGTCCTCAGTGATACCTCCATAGTAGAGATAGTCTATAGTTGGGTCTACTCCTAAATTAAGAGAATTACCTCTCTGGATGCTTATGAGCATTATGGCCTTTAGCAGCATATCACTGACAGTGTACATGCATACACAGAACTTTCTTCCAGTGAGAGGTCCCCCTGTTTATTTGGGGGCTTATTGTGTTTTTTGTTTGTTTGTTGTTTTGTTTGTTTGTTTGTTTGTTTAAAAAGCTACCTTATAAGGGGGAAAAAGCCAAACTTTTCTTTACAGATTACCCAAATATCTGTGTAATTTATGGCAGCCCCTTGACACTGTAAGAAATTACATCACATCCACATGAAAGAGAAACAACCTAGTGGAAAGAGTGAGATTAGACATAAACTTGCAAACTCTGCCGGTAATGTGGAGCAACAATACATGAACATGTTCTGCTGCTGCTACTCTGGAGAAAGAATGAGAGTAAAATGTGTGAGAGAGACACAGTTAAATTACTCACTATTAGCCCCTACAGTGTGCTTCCAACCTGTGTTGATATATATATACAGAGAGAGCGAGAATGTCACAGTTAAATTTTTTTTACTAGTATAATGAGGAAAGAGACCAACAGAAGAAGTTCCCTTGGCTAATTTTCTAGCCAGCAGCCACTGCAATGTTCCCACTAGGAGAGACTGAAGAAGTGAGAGAGTGATATAATAAATAATGACTGGCTCTGCTGGTAAGGAGAAATTATCACTGTGCTTGGGGGATCTAAGTATGTGCTCACCCAAGATACACGGAGAGGGAGGGGGCCGGGAGTGCTCTGTCGTGTCTCTAGAAGAACATTCAGCAATGTTTGAATTTAAAAGGACTTCAGCCACTGCATTGTCTGCTAAACCAGGGATGGGAAAAGCTGGACAGAGCAGATCTGGATGAGATGTGAAAAGATGACAAAGGAGTTTCGTATCAAAGGTCTTAGTTTAAATCTGCTCTTGAAAAAGGAAGGTTTAAAGCAGAGGTGGGTTCAGAGCCAGGCCCAAGGATGCAAGCTCCTAGCAACTTCCCCAGGGAGTACATTCCCGTGCTGTGCCAAAGGTCTTGGTGGGCTGCTCACTGTCTGGGTGCGCTCAAGTCAGGCTAGGGCTACATCCAGAGCCAACCCAGTTCAGGCTGACAGCAGCAAGGAAAAGAGTGAAAAGGGAAAGTTACAGCATTCCTGTATTTAACTTCTGCCTTGGGGAAAGCAATGACAGGAACACTGGGGAAAAAAAAAAATTGGCTGCAGCAAGGGCTGGAGTAGCATTTGGAGGCTGCAGTAACTGGTGTGGCACAAGAGTCTGTATGTCACAAAACTTGTATTTTGTCAGCACCAGCTTTTCACCCTGGATTTTTATGAGTGGCTGAGGAGACTGTGCTCAGCTTGAGGACAAACCTCTGTGAGCTGTTCTTGTGAGAAATAACACTGAAATGGTTCAACTCTGGCTGTAATGGCTCCTCCAGCACAGAAATAAGCTATGCATTTTAAAATCTGAAAGGCATTTTTTTTTCTTTATTATGGATTAAAAGGAGGAGCAAACCAAGATAAAGTCATATATACACAGCTGAATGCTATGAGCATGTGTCTATGTGTTTCTGTTCAAAGTTCTGTCTTGCAACATGGAACTTGCCCCTGCAGGCAGGCGTAGTCTTTAGAAACATAAAGGTGCAGTTCAGAGAAAAGGTCTCTTACAGGAAAGAGAAGTGTTACAGCTTAGCCAAACACAAATTATTAGGCTTGGGGTAAGGCAGCAGGGTAAGATGCAGTGGTCTGTGATCCAGATGTCAGATCAGATAGTCAAATGGTTTTGCCTACCCTTAACTAAACTTCACGGAAAAAGTCCTATGAGTTGTATTTGCTAAAATCCTTTACCTTCAATGGTGAAAGAGTGAGAGCAGTTGTTTTTGTGATATTTGTGCTATTTTAGTAAAAGATCTCCTTAGAAAGGCTTTGATAATTCTGGAGCCATCTAACCTGAAGTAGATTCCTGTCTCAGGCTTGCATTGCACTAATTTAAACTCTATAGCAAATAGGGGGTTCTTTCCCCATTTCCAAAACTAATATGCTACTTTCTGCACATATATTGTCTTACATATAGAAATAAATAATGTGGTATTTAATATGAGTTAGTTGATTTAAATGAATGCAACTTTCACATAAGGAATTGATTACTCTGCTTTCTAGACTACATTTCAAGCTTTTTCACAAAGGAAATGCAGCACCCTTTTTTAGTGCTTCAGCAACATGAAAATTTGCATGGTGAGATGCATTTCTCACCACATGCCGACTGCAAATTGTATTTGAAATGGAAAGTATCAATTAAATAAGCCTTTCTGAACTGCCTGGTGGCAGCTGCCACGCTGCTGAATGTTGATTACACTTAAGATATCAACAGATTCAGGCCCTGGCACTGGAGATTACAAAACACTATCTAGCCACTTAAATACTGGTTTAACAAATAAATTAACATCAGAATTTCAATCATTAAAGACTGAAATGTTCGCTAGAGAAGCCTTTTCCCCATGAGCACACCCAGTAACATCTACTGCGATGTTAGTTTTGTTCAGCAGTAAGAAAACCATTTGTGAAGTAGTGTAGGGCCAAAATAAAAGGGCTGACTGCTCAGATAGGCAGTCACCCTGGGAATACAGGAATGTTTTGAGGGTCTAAGGCTGAGGAGGACTGCCCTTAGCTGGTCCAGCCAAGGGGCTTTCCCTGGCTAAGGGCATGGGGCTGCCCCCTACCAGCTCAGCCCCAGCACAGCAGGCATCAGGAGGCAAGGGGGACATAAGGAGAAGTTGTGTTCATTTTCAACTAAACTAATTTTCCTTAGCCCATTTGCTGAATCCAGATTTTCTTTTGAATGAATGTAGCAGGTTTGAGTGAAGATGCTGTTGTGTGTTTTCCCCAGGGAGCAGTTCTGCAGTTCCTGGGCTGAAGTGGGCAGACTTGACAGTGTGCCTGCAGAGCTGATGGCTGTTGTTGGTAGGCTATTTGCCCTGTGGTGTTTTTTTTTTTTGTTGTTGTTGTTTGTTTATTTGTTTGTTTGTTTAATTATTTTTTCTGAGTTTATAACATTTTGGATTTAGTCCCAAATAAAATATTTTTTTTCTTTGTTAGTTATTGAAAATCTTTGGAAATCAGGTAGAATTATTCCTGTTTCCAAAGGCCCTGTGACCTGCAGTGAAGGGAGGGTGTTGTTACAGTGAGTCATACAGTGAGACAAAGAAGTCATTTAGGAAAAGCAAAATTTGCACTACTATCAATGAAACATAACATTAACAACTGCCCCATTTCTCTAGCACATCAATTCTTTTTCTATATGCCTTTAACATCCTTGCACAAAAAGAATCCCAGGTAGACACAAGGCATGGTCTGGGGTGCCTGTGCCAACACGTGCAATGTGCTACGTGAGCCAGCTTCTTCAAAGTCTCGGGGAAAGCATGGCCTTGGTATTGCTTTTATGAATAGCAGATGCACTGCATATTTAATATGAGTAGTGTGCTTAATCATGTCTAGTGTACAGTACTTAGGTTAACAATATAAACTAGACCCTGAGAAATACAGCTATTGTAATCTTTTCATTATTTATCCATTTTAATCTCTCTCTATTAGGAGACTATGTATAATTTATTTTTTATTTCTGCAATGAATAATATAACTAAGATCTCCTTATGTTTTTTATTTGAGAATTCTGTTTTAAAGCACTCTGTTGAATAACATTGGCTATATATATATTTTATAATAATATATATATTATTATAAAATATATATTATAAAATATATATATTATAAATATATTATTATATTATATATTTTATAATTAAAGTGAAAATAATATGCAAAGCTTTTGTATGAGAATGCATATTAGGAAGGCCCTTAATGCAGTGATATGCCTGACACTTGGGAGAAGATTCAAGAGCTGCTGTAGCTGTGCGAGCACTGAGACCTTAGAGTTGTATGGCCCAGCACCAAAGACCTGAATACTCATACTAAAATGTTTGATTTCTGTGCTTTTAAAATCCTGTTCCAAATTTCTTCTCCTCAGATTCTACAGATTGTGCCTCTGTGTCGTTGTGTCGTTGCTGCCATTAGAACTGCTTATTTTGCCAATGTAATTTAAACAATATCTGGCATGAACCCTCCTTGCCTTAACATGCGGCCTGGAAAAGGCAGAAACCCCAGTTGAAAAAGGGTGAGAAGAGATACTCTGATCCAAGAAATGTGATCCAAGAACCAAGGCTTTTGCAAACATTCCCCTCACTAGTCCTGAGCCCATCTCTCAATAGGCATGGAGCTTCCCACAAGGTATCATAGAATCATAGAATATCCTGAGTTGGAAGGGACCCTTAAGGATTATCAAGTCCAACTCTTGACAACGCACAGGTCTATCCAAAAGTTCAAACCATGTGACTAAGTGCACAGTCCAATCTCTTCTTAAATTCAGTCAAGCTCGGTGCAGTGACCACTTCCCTGGGGAGCCTGTTCCAGTGTGCAACCACCCTCTCTGTGAAGAATCCCCTCCTGATGTCAAGCCTAAATTTCCCCTGCCTTAGCTTAACCCCGTTCCCGCGGGTCCTGTCACTGGTGTTAATGGAGAAAAGGTCTCCTGCCTCTCGACACCCCCTTACGAGGAAGTTGTAGACTGTGATGAGGTCTCCTCTCAGCCTCCTCTTCTCCAGGCTGAACAGGCCCAGTGACCTCAGCCGTTCTTCGTACGTCTTCCCCTCCAGGCCTTTCACCATCTTCGTAGCCCTCCTCTGGCCACTCTCCAACAGTTTCATGTCCTTTTTATACTGTGGTGCCCAAAACTGCACACAGTACTCGAGGTGAGGCCGCACCAGCGCAGAGTAGAGCGGGACAATCACCTCCCTTGACCTACTAGCGATGCCGTGCTTGATGCACCCCAGGACACGGTTGGCCCTCCTGGCTGCCAGGGCACACTGCTGGCTCATATAGGTAGGTCCAATGTTCAGGGCTGGCTGCATAGCAAGGGTGTGTCTGGAGGCAGATAGCCTTCAAAATGTCAGCTCCTCCTCAAAGATGCAAGTTCTTAAGTATTAGCAATCCTAGTCTGAGGATCTCATAAAACAAAATCCCAGCAAATTCTGTGGAGTGACAGATAAAAAGGGCAGCCTCCATCAGTAGGGAGCCCATTAAAGGGAAGTGGATCCAGAGGCAATGCCATTGAAGGACAATGACAGAAATATGTCATCCCAGTCTCAGTCCTGAGAGATGCACTCCTCAAGCAGCCCTCCC
This sequence comes from Heteronetta atricapilla, assembly GCA_011075105.1. Lineage (NCBI taxonomy): Eukaryota > Metazoa > Chordata > Aves > Anseriformes > Anatidae > Heteronetta > Heteronetta atricapilla. The sequence continues at coordinate 233,745 of CM021738.1, forward strand.
TCCAGCAGGCCTGTGCTACAGTCCTGGCTGTCACGGAGGAAGAAGCTCCCTGCTCTGCCCTCTGCACTGAGCTGCCATCAAGCCTGTACTCTCCTGGGGAGCTCGGAGCTGTTTGTAGGAAGCCTGTCTCAACTCCCCAAAAGAGGCAGCAAGAAGACAGTCTGCTCCAAATCTTGTTCTTGAGAGTTCTTCCTCTCATGTAATGCTTGCTGTCATCCTCATTGGTATTTATCCCTCTGGAAAAACAAAGCTGAGTAAAAGAAATGGGCCAATTATGGCCCTATGGGATTTATTTACTGAATTAGAGGACCAGTGCAACCTATTAAATATGAGTCCTGTTGATCTGGAGGCACATGACTGAAAAATTAATTTGGTGTACAGTAAGGCTAGCTCCCTGCCTTTCAAAATTCCACGATTATGAAGAGCCCGTGTTGGTCCATCTTAAGTCAGGATTAAAATTTTTCAGGATGTACTAGTTTAATTCCTCTGCAGTCTCCCTGTCCCCCACTTTACAGCAGCAGGCATATACAATAATGGAGCTGTATAGTTTATGGAAAACCCAGGAGGTCTGGAAATCAAGTGAGCTCCCTGCTCCCTGCCTCAGAGAAGAGAAGATATTGTGCCCATGGATGTAGGGCCCTAGGGTGGTTTTAAATTAGCTGAAGACTCCAGTATGAAGTTTGGCAGCAAGAACAATGTGGTAAAACACATACTACCACTTCCCTACATTATAGTTAATCACTATTTTCTGGAATAGTTAAATAGCCATTCCCTTCCCAGAGAATAATTACTGCTATTTAATTGTATTTATAATTTAGTATACACCTGAAAAATATGCTATAAAATATCAGGGGGGTTCCCTTTAATACTGGTGTTCCATTTACAAACTGTCACATTTATAATGCGTCTTTAATCTTCTGTGGTCTGCTAGAATTTTATATTAAAGTCTGCTTTGTGCTTTAAATATTAAAGATTCTGCAGTACTTCAAAAGGTGATAATGCCTGATGCTCTGGTGGTGCTTAAATCTCAACAGCTAAATATATTGAGGAATGTTTGGTGGCCCTGGCTTAATTAAACATGTATGTGTATTTTCAAATGCAATCTTTTTCTGCTTGTTAGGTTTTTGACAAACCTCCAAACAGGTCCAGGTGGAACAAAGCATGTAAACAAGCTTGTGAATGCAAGCTTAAAACACTCAAATTAGCACCTTCTTACAATTAATATGCAAACCCTGGGATTTCCGTTATTGATGATACCGTTTAATATTATTTGCAGCTGTGCCTGATATTCTAGCCTTTTCATTTTACTAAACCATGCCCACTTTAATTATGTGAAAATACTGTTAGAGACTAGTCATCCAATGAGATGCTATTTACTATGAGAAATTTATTCTACGCTGCATAACATAGTATAAATTACAAGGCTGTGATACACCATTTGTTTTGCAACGTTCAATGGTGTAATTTAGCACATATGGCTAAATCCGGAACCATCAAGATATGCACATAGTTTAACACATGGTCTTTTTATTGTTTCCATTGCTTGTTCTCTGCCCCCCACAGGTTAACAAATTCACTTTTTGCATCTTCTCCTAACTTGGATAACAAGTGCTACAGTGGAGGCAAACTGTCTCTGGTAGAAACAGGGACTGTATTAACTTGATGGGGCTCTGCTCAGCTCCAGAGCAGGATATGAGTCCCTCTCAGCACCCTGCTATGGAGTTATGTGTTTACTAGCATCAGATTTTTTTTTAAGTGAGTAAAATTGCTCCTACCGCAGCACCTGCTCTTGCAGATTTCTAGCAACAAAAAGGTTTCAGTTATTTTTTTCCTCTGAAATAACAGGAGGACAAAGCTCTGCGGCCCCAATACATGCAGAGCTCATGCCCTACATCTGGTCCACTTGTAAAGACATTTATTTGGCAGTCTTGCTGATCTGAATATTCATGCTCAGTTAGAGTAATCGCTGCAGTCAAAGATACTGTGTGTAATTAAGGTCTTGTGTTAATGACATGTTGCTTTTGCTACCCTAAAATTAATCCATATCCAAATTACCTGTCCTGTCATTTCTTTTTAAATTTTATATTTTAAGCTGTAGGTTTCCTATTAAATTGAAGTGCTTTGGAAATGCTGCATTTTATAAAACAAACACACAAAAAAACACATATGAACACAGAAATATTTATGCATATTTTGGAGATATACTTACATGCAGAGCTATTTGGAGTTGATATATGTGGAAGTATTGCCTTCCAACACTGCATAAATAGAGATTGGCCATAATTCAAACAGGAAAGGAAATATTCCATACATGTAGAAATACAGGGAATTATTTTATTTGTTTTAGCTTATAGTGCATATATGCAGCAATTGAATGCATTTGAAATATGATGAAAATATCTATGAATGCACCTGAGAAATGTTCTTTTATTCTACTGTAATAGGTAAGGTGATGGCAGAAACTGGGGAAGCTGAAATAGAGCTGCTGCCGTTTTACAGGTGAGGCAATGTTAGCAGGAAATGACAAGCAGGCTATAGTTATTATAGTACCTAGGGCAAAGCAGCAACCATACACAGTGATAGACAAATCTAAATTAATGATAGCATGGGTGGTGTGGCATTTTAATGTAAACTTACTCTACTGTAGGAAAACCAGTAAGAAAATTACAAAAAAGGAGGATCATTTGTGACCATCAAAATGCTTTATAGGGAGAATGTAAATACAAGCTGGAATACTGCAGGTAATTGTATGACAATTATTAAGGGAACTAACTTATTTTTTCATTTTAGCAACACATTAAAAGTCTGATGATTGCTTTTGGCACATGTAGGACTACTAGGATTTTAAATCCATAGAACAAGCACTTTGAGAAACCAAACCCCACATTTTGTCTTTTAATATTCTCTTGTTCAGACAGAACAGGTCTGGTTAGATAGTTGTCATTAAGCCCCTGAGAGAGAAAATTGTTTGTTTCTGTGTGGGATTCAGCATATTTTCTCAAGCTGTAACCACCACCTATAATTAAAATGTCATCCTAACAACATCAAGGTGCAGAGTCTAAAACAGCTCACCTCTGAACTGCACACTTCATGAAGCTCCACAGCCCCTTAGAAATGGAAGCTTGTAGAAACTGTCTCTGTGATCTTTAATGGATTTTTAAAGATGACAAGAAAAGAAATGGGAAACTAAAGGAATGGAAGACATAAATTCCCTAAAGGTGCATTCTGAAGTAAATCAGAGCAACTGAAAAAGTGAACTCCTTGAGCCCTGGGATATCTCCCAGGTTTTTCAGCCGGACACTTACAGCTTGTTGGGTCCCTGAACACCTCCGCTCTGGGCATGCTTTGACACAGCAAGTCACAGAAAGATGAACAACATCACCTGAAGTGCTGTTTGAGGGGCAGAAAATTGCTCCCATTGCACACTATGCTGCCTTTACTCTAAATCACATGACTTATTACAACCTTCCCCCTTTATAAAAGTGCCATTTAGGTATGTTAACTTCTCCAGTGGTAATAGGCATGTTGTCCTTCCTTGTTTCCACGATGAAGTCAAAGAAAGAGGTGAAGATCAATTTTTATAAAATCAAACTCAGATTGTTCTCAGGGCTATGGCTGCATGAAGGCTAAATAAAAATAGGCAAGAACAAGAAGCCTAAGAAAGCTCTGTGCTACCCAATATGTTTTATTTAAATATGTCTGTTTCTATAAACTGGTATGGAGAAATAATCAGTTCCCCTTCCAAAGACCTCTGACTACCATTGTGCTTTGTAGTTTTCAGCTTGTAATACAGGCTGAGGCTGAATACAGTCAAACTCTCTTGAAGAAAAAAATTGCATTTTTAAACAGTTGCATTTATTTATTAAATTTATGAAATAATGAAATGTATATTCATCTAGTCAAATAGCATTTGGTATAGGATTTTCTGGCAAAATTACATTGTTAGTCTAACGTCTTAATAATGAAAATATTTTAGTATATGCACAACCCACAAACTATATATTTTAGTGTTTTTGTGCAGACCTGGTTCTGTCTCTTTTTTGATATGCAGTGGTCTGTTAGCAAATGCACCACTTTCCTTCTTTGTATGTGGGTATGGCTACTGCCATCCCTCTTTGGCTTCCCTTCATGCAGTGGCACCTGAGCATGCACTGCCACCACACTGAGCACCCAGCTTTGCTCCTGCAGCCCCGCAGGGTACAGAGGACCTAGCATTGCATTGGGCTGGGGACCACTGTGCCCCAAAATCTGACAGGGCAACCGTCAGTGGCTGTGCTGCTTACTTGATACTAGAGCTTTAGATCGAAACATTGAAGGAACTACAGCATTATAATTGATGTACTTGATTACCTTGGGCTCTTGTAGATGTTTGCCCTTGCTAAAAAGAAAGAAAAAAAAATCTGTTTGCGTATTTGACCTCTTACCACATATTTGTTTGCAATCTATTGGTAATAAATTTGATTAACTGTGATTCTGGAGTTCCCATATAGCTTTGGAGAGACTTTAATTCCCACCTTTTATAATTTTTTGTGCAATATATATGGCACGTTTATCTATTCCACCAGAATTCTGCTACAGGAAAACAAAATCCTTATATAGAGGAAAACGATGAACATTGGTAAAAATGGTGGTGAGTATTGCCCACGATGGTATTCTGGTTATCTAACACACATACCAGAGCAGTAAATTCAGACCACTCTGTTCAGGAAGTGTTACTCTGGCTTTCTTCTCTAGCATAGTCGTGGCCATGGAAAATGTTGCAGTCAGTCACAGTTCTACCCAGCAGCCATAAATAATGCCAGTCAGATACAAGAAGGAGAAACATCTTCTGTATTCTCCAGCATTGTGAGTCATTGATTCTGCTTTCAAGTGTAAGTTAAAACATACAAAGAAGATGACTAACTCTAAACTATTAGTATTCTAAATGTAATTTTGTGGCCTGGAAAACAGTTGCAAGGTTCATATACCAGCATAATTCTCTCTGTTTGCATTTCAGTACAGTTTCTTTTGGGAGGAATAAGATAGGGATTTTAAAAATACAAATTTATTGCCAATGTGAAATGCAGATGTGTAACAGGTAGAGAGAAGTCACCAGAGGACAGGAACTCAATGTTTTCTTGGACTGGATGCAAGGTATCTTAATGCAGCTAAATCCTTTGGCAACAGGCATGACAGTTTTCTCCCTTAACAAGTAAAATACGATTGCAAAAGGCACAGTAACTTTGGGTCCAGTTCTGCATTCCTGCTCCCCTTCCCTATGCAATAAATAGAGTCTATCATAGGAGCAAGAATGGAATATCTCTTGGAATATCTTCCAGTATAAGGTTTGCTTGAGCAAAGGGCATGAGCTCAGACACTTAATCTGAACATCTCTCCATTACAGTAGGTTTTGTTTTTATTCGCTCTCTAGCATTAGAGTCCTATTGATTAATGAGTGTATCTGGAGATCTATATGGAAGGAAAAAGTGAGAGGGATATGATCAAGTACTACCTGATGATGCATATGGGGAATGGCAATAACCATAGTGAGAATTCAGAGTAAATGTCCTAAGAACCTGTCTTAAATCACTCACAGCTGTCTTTCTGTTTCCCTCTTTTAGCTTTGTACTTACATCTACTTTCTCATGCAGTGCTCTCTGCCTCTTTGCTTTCTGATGCCATTATCTCTTGAAAAAAAAAAAAAAAGAAAAAAAAAAAACTACTTTATTTCCTGGCATTCTCTGTTGGCACCTTTGTGATTAAAGCCCCTGCTTGTAATTAATTAATTCCCCACTCACATACACCATGTAATCACTTTTAGACAGAATTAAAAGGAAATAGATCACCTCCTTGTGTCAGGCTGTGTTCCCATGTATGTTACCATTTTCTTTCTCGAGTGTACTTTTTGCCTGGTGAAATGTACTTCATATCTCTATCAGACTGATATATTGGATTGTTGCTTTTGTTTTTCTTTAGGGGGATTATGCTGGTGATTTTTAGAGCTGCCTTTGCCTCCAATCAGAAATACATTTTTACACCTTCAAAACATGCTAGGATTCACAACTTGTAAATGTCTCTGATTCTTGATTTTCTTTTAAGTGTGTTTTCCATTGGAGTAAAGGTAATAGTAATTCCAGAACCAAAGGGAAGAGAAATCTTGCTATGCATCAGCCAGCCGCTCCCTTTTCTACTTATAGTATTTAATTGCATTTACAATTGCTTCAGATTTCCAACTATTTCTGTCATATTGGCTTTTAACTCACTACAGATTGTGTGCATTGACTGTGCAACAACCTCACTCAGAGCTGAAATATTTAATCACAACCCGTGGATAAATGTTTTCATACTTTATACTATGTTGTTTAGAAGTGAGGCATATATAAGGAACAAAAAATCTGTCAGTATGCATTTTCTATTGGAATGTTGCATAGGTTTTTAATTGGAAAATAGGCTTTTAAGGGTAATCATAGCTGAAGACTAGAGGTAGGAAGTGAAGCATATTTTTGCGTGATTTTTCTTCTTAACATAATGAACCTTTTTGTGTCTGTCATGGAAAACATGGAAATTTCATTCTCTTCTCTGTAACTATCTTCACTTAAATGTTTTAGGTTCAGTTGCTTTGAATGGTTTGCAAGTAACCTAAAGGGCTGTGTTAATATTAGCCTGCAGTGAGTACATCCTGGCACTTTGTTGCTGTTTGGAGAAATGACCAGTTTACTTGGTTATATTGACAGCTCTACTGTAAAATTTGCTGGCATTAAAGGTCAAAAAGACCCAGTTTTTCCTCCAGTTGCTTTTATCCAAAAGAGAATAAATCTCAGAGCAGAATCACTTCTCTGACAATAATTTATGAATTATGCACTGACTGTGTTTGAATTGAGAAAGGCTTTCATATCCTTTCCATTAGCTCAGATTAAGTTTTCATATAGATGCTGGGAAGCATGCTAGCAATATCCTTAGCTCATTTTTATGAAAATTTTATCAGTGCTTTTTTCTGTACTACACTCCAATTGGGATGTCTCAGAATCTAAAGCTCAGCTTTGGACATGAACTCCTCTCAACCTGGCTGGCTGCTGCTCTAAAGGTTTCAATATTTTATGGGCTCTGGCTAACTCAGCCATGAGATTCAAGCTGCAGAGATTTAACTCTAATGTAAAATCATGAACAGATGAAAACTGGGATGTCATAAGTAATACATCTACAAGAGCAGGATGCAGTTACCATTTTTAAAAGGTTTTTAAAAAGAAAACAGCATTCTCTACTCCCTCTTTGTATCCTAAAATGAAAAGCCTCTGAGCTATTGTACTAATACATAGCCATCTTTTCTTGCCTGCTTTTCTTCAATTGCCGCTTAATTGTTGTGGGTTTTTCCTTAAGGTCCACCATCAACAAGAAAGCCGCTAATGTCTGCTTCCTAGAGAAATGGGCATCACATCACTTATAGGCCAAATCCATTCCTTAGCATCTTCTCTTTTCGTCTCAAAACTGATTTAAAACATTTGGAAAATCTGTCTATTCAGCTGGAGTGTTTTGGTGCATTCTTTCCTAGAAACAGTGGGGTCAGATGCGATCTGTCTGATGGACTTTTTTGCTACAATCTATAGCTGTTTCCCTTGAGTCCTGTGGAGCCTAGCAAAGCAGCACAGCCCTGTAATGGCCCCAGTGACAATATGTTCTTTGTGTGAAAGAATCCAGGGGGAAGTGCTGGAAGGTGCTCTGGTCAGTAAAAAAATAGTTTTAGTGCATGCTTATTTTTATCATTATGTACGTTGCCTCCACTGGAAATATTTTCTTGACAGTAAAGAAGCGTCTCCATAAAACATTTAACAAGCATGAAGAGAACAAATACAGAGTCCTTTTCATCTTAAAAGGCTTCAGTTGTTAATGTCTGTTATTAGCACGTTTCATTTGAGAGGGCATAAAAGAGGGACTGTATCTTGCATGTTTTTGGACTCGCACTCAGGAGTTTGATTTAATCTGTTTGCAAATGTAACTCCCTTGTCAGTGATGACAGAAATATTTCTCTCCGTCTTTAAAAATGTGACCTAGTCCAGAACTCTGTTAGGACAATTTAGTGACTGAGATCTGTAGTTGCATTTTCGCAGGGCTATTCAGGCTTAAAGCATATTTGTAATTAGGGAATTCCCTCTTTAGGATGGCTTGCATAAGAAACAGTGTGACCAGCAGGGCTAGGGAAGTGATTGTCCCCCTGTGCTCAGCTCTGGTGAGGCTGCACCTTGAGTACTGTGTTCAGTTTTGGGCCCCTCTCTAAAAGAAGGACATTGAGGTGCTCAAGTGAGTCCAGAGAAGGGCAGTGAAGCTGGTGAAGGGTCTGGAGAACAAGTCTTACGAGGAGCAGCTGAGGGAGCTGGGATTGTTCAGCCTGGAGAAAAGGAGGCTCAGGGACGACCTTATCGCTCTCTACAGGTACCTTAAAGGAGGCTGTAGCAAGGTGGGGGTTGGTCTATTCTCCCACGTGCCTGGTGACAGGACAAGGAGGAATGGGCTAAAGTTGCACCAGGGAGGTTTAGGCTGGGTATTAGGAAGAATTTCTTTACTGAAAGGTTTGTTAGTCATTGGAATAGGCTGCCCAGGGAAGTGGTTGCGTCACCATCCCTGGATGTCTTTAAAAGACATTTAGATGTAGAGCTTAGTGATATGGTTCAGTGGAGGACTTGTTAGTGTTAGGTCAGAGGTTGGACTTGGTGATATTGGAGGTCTCTTCCAACCTAGATGATTCTATGATTCTGTGACTTCTGCTGCTTCTGCAATTGCTGCATGTCTCTGCCTTCCTTACCACATTTGTCCAGTTTGTAAGTCTCACCTTTGTTTTTTTCTAGGTGCCAGCAACACATGCTAGCCCTGTTAACAGTAAATCATGCTCTGCTCTTTCAGCTGTACACACTGTTCATTGCCAGCTATAAATATTCAGAATCAGAGGCATATCAGCCCCGTGTCGATGGTGCATGAGTCAAAACACAGCTCTGCTGTATTGGCTTGCAGTGGTCAATTAGCATTCAAGTCCTCCATCACCTCTTGTTAAATATTCGCAATTAACAAATAATTTGAAGTATGTAGGAGTTGGACATTTACAGGTAAATAGGTGCCTCTTTTTTAATTTCAAGTCATTTGCCTGATCATAACTACACTGTAAAGCTGTCACAAGAATGTGGCTTCTACAGTGAGGGTGCCCCCTCACCAGCCTGCTGTTATGGAAGGAAAGGATAGAGACATTTAAACAGGTCAGTAATAGACTAGGTTTTACACTTCAATTACCCACATTTGGGAAAGGCAGAACATTTATTTGGCTTGGCATTGCCTCGCCATGCTTCCCTTTCGCGGTGCCATCACCTAGGTGAGGCCTTACCAAGCACTCACAAGAAAAAACCCAGCAGCAGCCACACCAAGCACCCACCCAGCCAGCCCACCAGCAATGGGAATGTTCCCCATGGGTCCCCACTACCCCACAGTGCAGGGAGTCCCCTGCAGAAGGTACAAGTATTAAACCTTGCTGGCTAGTTGACAGCCAAGTTCCCTGTCTGATTCAGAAGCCGTAACCCCAGAGGGGAGAGCCAATTTAACAGCTATCCAGTTTTCTCTCCTGATTGATCTCTGAATGTTTGGTGTTTGGTTTGCTTTTGTTTCCTTTAGGTGCAAAACCATTCACATTTGTGCTGTCCTTACTACTGATTCTCTTCTCTCTTGGTAGTGAGCTGGCTCTTCTCTTTGCAGCCTGTGGTCTTTTTCTGGTTTGCAGATTTGCAGTGATCTCTACTCCCACCTTGTTAGCATTCAGGAGGAAGATGCTGTGTATTTGGCCTGCTCTTGGGCCTGGCTGTCTATGTCTGTTTTCCATGATGAGGCCATTCACTAAAGACAAACCCAGATCTTAACTATAGCCACTGGTGGAACAGAAAGATGTCCCTGAAGAATCTTCTAAGCATGCCAGATCCTGCCTTAATGCAGAAATTTAGGTAAGATGGTCTACTTTACTTTTCCATGTGTTTTTAGGACTCAGTAGCATTTTCTCCGTATCGCATGATCAAGTCAGGCTATTTCTATGCACAGTTTTACATGAAAAAGAATTGCACTACACAGGTCTTTGTGCTTCATAGCAGCAGTATGAGAAACCCAGATTCCTGAAGCATACCCACAGACCCAGTAATAATCCAAAATAAATGGCTGTTTCTAAAATAACATAATCTATCATGCACAGATTTGATGGCTCTCTGTTTCCAGATGGACTTTACTTACATGGCCAATCATTAAAGGTAAACCATATGCCTGTATCTCTTTTTTGTATATTTCTCTCATATGTCATTGTCTAGAACGCATTTGGCTACATGACTGGATAGGGGTAGAAGTCGGTCACTTCCACCTTAAAAGTTTTACTGGTCAGCGTGCTCTAGCAAGTTGCACCCTGGCAGACTGTATGTTCCCTTGCACTGGGTACATTTTCTAATTCCACAATGTGATCTCCAGACAATGCCATTAGAGCATGTAAAATTTAATTTCCATCTCATCAGTGTCAGAAGCTTATCAAAGATTGCCTACAGAAACATTGTGCTAGGGGGTGAATCCAGGACATATGGGCATAGCATTAGTCACCATGGCCTCCTCAGCTCCTCCAGCAATTGCCATCAAGGAGGGGAGGCATGTCCTATACTTGAAGATGTGCATTTCCCAATATGTCTTCTAATAATGAACACCTCTAATTCCAGTACGGAAGGACAAGTCAGCAACTGAGCCTTATTCAAATCTGTAATGTAAAGAGTTGACCTCATTGTCACCCAAGCTATACAGCCCAGGGTGTGTGTTGTACACCTCTTGCATGCATGTTGTCTCAGGGCATATCTCCGGTGTGAGCAAACACTACCTGTGCCTAGGGCAGTGAGGCTGAGATGGTGGCAAGAAACAGCAGAGCTGGGATTTTTCCTCTTCTAATACTAGCTTCTTATTTCTGTCTTAACATACTGAGGAATGACACATTCCTTATACTCCTCACACCAAGGGGTATTTCCTATTGGCTAAACAACCTAAAGTATGTCATTATACTTAACCATCTTTGTAATCTCAGATAATGAAGCCACCAGGCACATACTAGAATTAATGTAGTACCCCGATTAGATGTTTGGGAACTGGGCAGAGTTCTCCCTGTGTTTTGCTCTGCAACAGAAGTGCTGATTAAAGTGCAGAAATGAAGATTGCCAAGAAAGGACAAAGCAGCCTTCACAACATGCTTGAATCATGCTGTTTTCTGGGGAAAGCTCCTGCTGCCCTTCTCCTCAGTACCCAGGTGTATCTTGGCCATTAGGGGAGCTGTTATTAAGCTGTTCTCCCATCTTGACTATTATAACAATAGGGGTTTGCTTAGTGCAGTTTCATCTTATTCTGGTACAGCTGCCCTCAGAATATGGATAATCCAAAGCAAACTCCAAGTTAGTCTTTGGAACCCCCAGGTTACAGTCCTGGAGAATTTATAGGGGCATCAGCTCAAACCAGCCACTGATCAAGAAAAATAACGTGCAAAGAAGAATTTGAATAGCTCATCATCTGTGCGTGGGCTACAGAGGTAGGAGCCAAACTTGTTGATCATCCTGCTTCTTGGTTAAAGAACGTTTGTATGTGCACAGACATTTAGCCTTTCTTACCTCTGTACTTGGTTTCATATAGACATGTATCAAAAGGGATATTTCCTCCTGCCATTTCTGGGGTACTGACTTTCCTCATAAAATTCACATTGACTAGATTCCTTTTTCTATGGGCTCCCACAGATCACATCATCTATCACTTTGTTACTTTTTATTATTAATAACTGTATGTATAATAGTTTCTTGACTCCCAAGAAAAGCAAATATATCACTTGCACTCTCGGCATCAGCACTGACTCAGTTTACATGATGATAAAGTTGAAAGTTGCTATCCTTATGCTTTTTACCCTCTGTGCTATGGACTTGCTTTGAATTTTCTTCTCTCTTTCTTTGCTCCTCTCTTACTTCTTTAGATGTCTTCACTAGCCACTGTGGTCCCCTATCTGTGTCTGTCCACACAACTTAGCAAACGGGTAGAGAAACCTCCTTTGACACCTATTTTAGGAATGAACTTCCCTATGTATCTGTCCTTTGCTAACTTCCCACTTGTATTTGGTTTTGCTGAAAAGAATAAATAAGGAACTGTTCCCAGAAGCACCAGCTATATTTGTGAAAAGCCACTCTACAAGCTAAAGGTAGTTTTCAAATCATGTCAGATTTTAGTCTCTTTATACAAAAGTGAACTTAAAAAAATATTGCTATATTAAATTAAAGATTAGGTACTTGTCTGGGAAATATTTAGGCAAAATATGCCCTTATAAATCATATTTGCTATTTTCCTTTATGAAAAAAAAAAAAAAGATTCTATTATAGAAATTAATTGAGCCACTTTTCTCTGTTTTTTTTTGTTGTTGTTTATTTGTTTGTTTTCCACTAGTGATTTTCAGATTTCCTAAGTCTTGCATATCTAAGAGATTACATTGGTCACAAATAAAATGCTGAAGAACTGTATCTGCACATATCAAGTATATTTTCTTATAGGGAAGTATAGTAGAAATAGAAGTGTTAGAAACAAATATTTCTTTCCATGTATTTCAGGAAATCATTTATGTTTTTGCAAAATGAGACCAAAGGTAAAGGTTGTAATGCACTGGACATCATCCACTTTACATTTCTGACCTGATTCACTTTGCCCCATTGGAGCATCTCAAGCTCCGCTGCACACAAATAAGACTCCTTTTGAGGAGGCATACATTGTTGTAGAGTTTGGAGTCATTTGAAGTTTGGAGTTATTTGAAGCAGTAATTGCACTGCCTGTCACGAGCTAAGAAGCTGCTGTTTGTAAGGCAAATATTTTGTATCAAGTCATTACTCAGTTTATTATGAACTGTGGATGGATAATAAAAAAGACTACAGTAATATCTGGATGATAGTCTCTACACTGATCAACTGCAAATGATCTGATTAAGTCAGCTGCTGATTCCCAGTTTAATTAATCCTGATGGGCTATTGATGCACTACAACTGTTTGTCCTAATAATGAGTTTTGAAATTAGACTGTGACAAGCCACTTAGACAGCTGCCAAGGAAAATAATCATTTAAGAACGTGAGCAATGAAGATGACAGAGGAGGAATGGCTGCTATTTTACAGAAAATTCACATGGCTCTGTCACATGTGTTTTATTTTTACATTTGGAGCACATTAACTGTACCAGCAGTAAGTGGTGACTGCAAGACACATTAACTAGCTTTACAATTAAGGATGCTACTTCTCATCAGTATGCAAAAGCTAAACATGAAACATGAAGTGTGTTAATAGCAGAATATCTGTAGCTACAGACCATTGAACAATTTACGTCAGTCCTTTGCAATGTTTAATTAGACTAATATATCTGTTTGCAATTAATAACAGATGTGACAAGCTAATGTGTCCATGTACTGACAAATTAACCTTTGCCCGTCAGCTGCTCAGATCTGTGAGAAAAGTGCCATATTTTGCCTCTGTTCAACTGAACCTAAATAAAATTGCAGGATAATTATAAACATAAATGCTAATAGAATGTGCTTTCCATGGGAAACATGAGCCAAAGGAGAACATTTCTCAGCCAGGTCATCATACTGTATTTGCCACGTGACAAAAACTGCAAATTTATTTTTCCATTTGTCTTGGTGCAATTGGTGTTTGGTTTGACAGATGCTAGTTGGATAGTTCTTATCTCCAATGGACCTGGGACATACCAGAGCCCCCAGATTAAGAGCCAGGGTAAGAATTCAGTCTTTGGCTTTATTTTCTCTCTGTCTGCAAACATGCCCTCAATTTGCCACTGAAGTGACATGGCAGACATATCTGTCAGGACTTGGCTGAGGCCATCAGCATATTCCAGATAACTAATGGGAGCATCTCACACCCCTTGGGCTGGTGGTCTGTTTGTATTTCCACTGTAACCTCTCTCTCTTACCCCACCCCATATATAATACACATATACATAAATAAATGCATGTGTACCCTTGTATACACATTTATATACACGTATATGTACACGTTATTTATAGTAAAGGTCCTTGCATATAATATTATAATATAAAATTTCAAGTTATTTGGTTATTTTTTGGTTATTTTAGTTTTTTGGTTATTTATGGTTATTTTCCTCTTGATCAGGCCTACAATTACATACTTTTTTAAGATTTTGAAACTGAGCAGCATGTTTTGATGTCTCCATGTCTGAACACTCACCACTCCTAGAAAATTAGCCTTCTTTGACACTATTGGTTTCTTCTGGGTGCTTTCTGTTAATGACTGTCTAAGACAAAATACTGGCCTGGGCAGATCTTTTTTTGGTCCAGTACTGCTATTCTGGAAAGTCTTGGTCTGTGGTTTTTTTTCACTTGTTTCTGCTGATTAGGAACATGTGCTGTCTCTGGAGCCTGGCTTCATGCTGTGATGGCTGGAAACCTGTTGTGTGATGCAACACTGAGGAGCAGGCAAGCCTTGGGCTCCTGCTGCGACCCAAGAGAGAAGGGGCTCCAGACCTGGTCAGATAGAGAAGCTTCTAGTACATGCTCTCATTATTTGCTTTAATACCTAAAGTTTTGGTCCCAGGATCACCCCATATTTGGATTATATTTATAATATCACATCTGAGATTAAGTAGTTTCAAATTATCAGCAGCTTAGAACTAGTACCGGATCTGAGCAAAAACTCATAAAAATAAGGCAACAGAAAGACACAAAGGAACCATCAGGAGCTCTCTTGGACACCTGCTTTCTGCTGGTCAAAAACACACATTTGGACTAGATGTATACTTACATTCTGTACCCAAATCAGTGTCAAGAGGTAAAGCACCATTGTCTTTCAGCCATAAAGCTATGGTGCCACTCTGTTTTCCCTTCAAAAAGGTCAGATGCTCGCATCCTTACAGTGAATGCCACATTGTCATCAGCATTCAGCACCACGACTAGAGAATAAAGCGAGACCAGAGAGCCACATGAGAAAGATGAGGTAAAAAGAAAGCAGAGAGCAAGAATAAAATGACTTAAGTCTGTGCTGCAGACTTCTGCCCTCCCTCCCTCATCGATTTTCCTCCGACACTTGTTCCTTAGCTAGGCAGCTGGGTGCAGTGTGGGATGGAGGGACCGGCTGCAGCCACAGGCATGGCACAGACCTGGCCCATGCAGGTACGAGTGGCAGCAGCATGCCCTACAGCTCTTCCTCCAGAAGAGCCTGTCATGCTCATGCAGCACTGGGGACTTGTTCTCCTTAGTTCCAGCAGATCCCAAGAAACAGAGACCCTTGCACCCATTTCATCTCTGGGAATTGTTACTGAGGTTGGTGCTCGTGGCTGGGGTGTTGCCTGAGCTGAGGACTAGGTGGGCAGCAGGAGCAATCGGGATTCTCCACATTTGGTGGCAACTTTTCCTGCTCTACATTAGGCTCTGTTAAGAAAGCCACATTATTGATGGGATTTGTTGGGCAGGCTGTCCACTTGCCATCTTCTTCAGAACTAACAGTGAAACTTCACAAGTTCCTACTTTTTAAGGCCAAGTATTCTGCCCCATAGCCCACATCTTAGAGCATGTTTTTTTGAGGTGAAATTACCATCTCACTTGAATCTCCACATAGGCATTTTTTAATTCTGCCTTGGATTTTGTTTTTCTTCTTCTCATCTGGTAGGCATAGTCATTCTTCAAACTAAGAATGAATCAGAAAGGTGTGTAATCTGAATCAACCAACACTTGAGAAAAGAAGAATATGGCCTATTTTGACACACAAATACTCTCAAAGAAGCAGGAAGTCATAATTCTGCCCTTGAGACCCCATTTGAGGACAATGGGAATAAGGGTAGAAGAAAGGAATAAGCCCTATGACAGAAAATACCACCCAAAAAAGTTAAGGTACAAACTGAATCCTGCCTCCATGTCAGCATGCCTACAAATGAGATGCTCCTCTGCCTAAGCACTGGGTGGAGTTCCAAGCTCTTCTGTTTCTTTTAGGAATAAATTCTATCTTTGGTGATGTGATAGTGTGAGGCACATTTGAAATTAACTGCTTTTTACATAACAGCAAAAAGAGAGAGTTGCACTGTCCTCAGGTACTCTAAGTACCCAAAGCCTAACATGCAGTAGGCCTGTGCTAGCTATGTTATGGACTGGTCTCTTCAGAAGGTTTGGTTTTAATTATTGTACAACTGCTTGTGTGTTTGAAGGAGGGAATAAATTTTGAGATGATTCTTGCCCCCTTTTTGCCCTGTGTATTCCTGGGTGTGTGGCAGAAAAGTAGCTGCTCATCCTCATGGGAAAAAAAGAAGTGTAATGGATTGGAAAAGCGCATATGTTACTTTGAAAAGTTCATCCACATGTTTCTGAGTAGTTTGGAAAAAAAATAAAAGAGAGAGAAAGAAAAGAGATCTATAAATTCTACGTAACTTTTTCATTAATATGGTCCTTAGCTAGGCTGAACTTCCAAAATATGGTTTTGAAACAGTACAATCTTATAACTTGACAGCTTCCAGTGTAACAAAGACTGTATTTGTGTGCTTCCAGGAAACAGTTAAGATGTATATATGAACCTAAATAGCAGGGTGTGTATAACCAACAATTTCTAAATGGTGTGTGAGACATTTGAGTGGATTTATCCCTCTAGTCCCAGTTCTGAAAACCTGCATCCCAGTCGGTGCTGCTTACTCATTTGCACATGGTTACCAAGCTGCAAGAAGTTACCCGTGTGTCTGTGCGGGATACCGATGTGTAGCCCTGTGCTGTGAGTGGTTTAAAAATGAGGCCAGTTCCTCTGGCTGTGGGTTAGTGTGCTCCTACTGCAGCTGATCTTACCACAGGAGTGCCGAAGTTGGATTTCATGTGCAGGATCATAGCTCCTGGGCCCAATGCACATGCTAAACAATGAATACACTTCTCTGAATTGGCTTGTTATTTAATTAGTAAATAAGAAATGCATGAAAATCTGATATTCAACATCTAGGCAGGAATACCGGAAGGTTGGAATTAACTCTGACAGTTATTCTTGCTGTTTTACTTAAAAATGTGAGGCTTTGTAATGTTTCTTCTTGCACACTTCAACTTTCATGTCACACATAGCAACAGTTATTTCTTTTCTCTATATATTTATAATCAAAGGATACATATATGAGGGCCCTAATAATTTTCAAAGATTTTTGTTTCAAGCTGTTAAAGCTGAAATACAATACTCCCTTTCCAAAGCTTTCAGAAAATAAGCAGATGAAAGCTCTTTTTTTGTGTGTGTGTTGTTCTTCCACTTGTACAAATAACATGTAATAACACCTGCATTCTAAAACTGTTTTGTTTGTTTGTTTTTTCCTGCCCTTCATATCCCAAAACAGTATAAATTGACGTGGTTTAGATCAGCTATTAAAAATTCCTCTCTTCCTTCTCCTCAATTTCCAGCAAAGCAATACAGCTCTGGTAGACTGATATTATGGATACATGATATTACTTCATAACCTATCATCATATGAAATTATATTCTCTATCAAAAACAAAAGTTTTAGCAGGATGAAATTATGATTCTGTGAGCAGGGCTCCTGTTCTGGCATCAACATTGATGCAAAATTGATGAAACTTCCAAGTGAAATTGCATTGTTTGATCTTCACAGTCCTGGAATAACATAGCCTAAAGCTATAGTATCTGTAAACTTACTTTGCACAAACGACTTAGCCAGTACTGATGTATTGACATAGTGTGCCCATGAATGACATTAGGGCTACTAAGAAAAGAGACAAAATAACAGCAAAAGAATGCAGCAATTGGTTCTGAAATTACCTTTTTCCAGTGAACCTTTCTGAAAAATTACCTTTTTCTGCCGAGTCTCACTCAAAAATTACCTTTTCCAACTGAAGCTCTCTCAAAGTGCCTTGATGTTAAGCAATATAGTTTTTAGTTGAAAATGTCACAAGGCCATGAAAAGAAATTGATAGAAAATTTCAGGGTTCCTTGTTGATATTTGAAGCAGCCTGTGGATTTTTGTTCTTTAACACAGCTCTCCTCTGCTGTGCTACCACTTTGATTTCTGTATTGCCAAAAACAGCATGTTTCTAGGCTTAATGGCTTCACCAAGAGGAATGGGAAGGTTTAGTTATTGCTGTGGAGGTGATGTTACCAGTAGGAAATTGGTAAACAGATTATTTCTGAGTCTTTTCCAGTCACAGAGAAAGGGGTGGTTTGTTTTTTTAATAATGCTAATGAAATAGAATAAATAATCTCTTATTATTTTTTCTTAAGGTGTACATAAATGCAACAGTACTCTGATATCTGAACTACTTTGATAAAGGTGTTCAGATATTTGTCTACACATGCGGCTGAGAGGGAGCGGTGATCCAGAGCTCTTGGAAATCAATGGAAGGGCTCCCATTGCCTCAGCAGGCTTTAGCTCAGACCTGTAACTGGAAGTTAAGAGACCAGGTGACTGCCAGCAGGAATTTAGAGTGGAGAATTGCACAGACAGGGATCAGGTTTTTCTGTACATTATAAGATTGAAGCCTCAGGCTGTTCATGCAGGTGGATCTAACACCTGTATGCAGCCACAGTGAACTGTGGCAGTCAAAAGAGGCAGTGTATTAGCAAAACTGGGAGCCAGGAGACACTGAGATTAAAGGTATGGGCACCTGAATAAGATACTGTGAGAGAGCTGGGGATAATTTTACAGGGCCTCAGAAATAATTGCAT
Organism: Heteronetta atricapilla; assembly: GCA_011075105.1. Lineage (NCBI taxonomy): Eukaryota > Metazoa > Chordata > Aves > Anseriformes > Anatidae > Heteronetta > Heteronetta atricapilla. The sequence continues at coordinate 252,453 of CM021738.1, forward strand.
GTGTGTAAGTTCTTGCTGTGGTGTGTGCAAGTTCTTGCTGCGGTAAATGCAAGTTCTTGCTCTTTCTCTGCAGAGCAAGATACTTTGCATTTACTGGGGGCAAGAGCATGGATGCAGGCAATTACTGCAGAACAGCTGACTTTCCACAAGCTCTCACCCCTGTAACTCGTTCATATGCTCATGACATCTGGGAGAATTCATCTCACAACCCGTATGCAGTCTAAACTATTATTTGAGGTTCCTTCCATGGTTAACAGGGTCAGAGAGGTCCTTCCAGAGCCCGCCCATCCATCCTAGTAGAACTTTCACCTGTTCTGATCAAAGGACTTTAGGAAGTCCTGGGCACTCCTGGCCTGCACGCAGTCAGGATAACACACCACATCCCACGTACAGTGTCTTCACAGCGGTGGCCATTGTAATGCTGGGTCCTTTGTGTGACACCCAGCTTTGTGGCTACCCTGTGGCCAACACAACATGCAGCACTGCTCCTGTGTGCTGCTGTCGGTGTCCCCTTCCCACCAGGCCCACCGGCCTGTGACTTCTAGCATTGATGATGATCAAAAGATACTTGGTTTTGTTTTCATAATGTCTCTGTAAAAGTGATTTTTCAGATTCATCATTTTTTTTGTGTACAAATTATAAAGAAATATTAAAAAATACAGGTAAGTGTAAGTAATCTATAGGTAAATGAATTTAACAATTTTATTAGAGATAATGTTAAGAAGATGAATTACAAAATCCCTTTTGGTGTGTATGGAGCTATGTAGGAAACAGCAGTGCATTGAAAAGAGGATTCTTGAACATCAGCTTTTATCAGTTGATGCACACTGCAAGAGCAGCTTTGGGGTTTATATTTAATTAATATATTGTGAAGATTTAGCCAGATAAAAGCCTACGGGATAAACAAAACACTCCTCATAGAAACATGCATCTTCATATGTAAGTTTTTGAGACACTGTAAAATATGTTTATTACAAATCATGCCATTTCAAACTGATGTCTGTGTGTTCATGAATTAAGGGCAAGCACAGGATTAACCAGAACACCTCAAATAGTGATTTTTTGCTTCCCTGAGAAAATCTATGTAATGCCTTCATTGATGTCATGTATATTGACTGAAATTGTTGGTCAATTCTCTCTGCCTGTGGCTCTGATATTGTTACCAGGACTGTAACTATGGCTGGCTGGAATCAGACAGCTGTGCACTGTGAAAGCACTTGAGGTTGTTCCCGAAGTTGTTTTCAATATCTGTTAGTGGGGGAAAAAATAATAAAACAAAATAAAATAAAATAAATAAAAAAGGAACTCTTTGCATTACTGTTTTAAGGAGACTGCTGGAATCACCATAAACACTTTTTGGGGTGAATGGATGTGCCTGGGTAGTGCTGGATGGCAGGGCTGTGCTACGGTCCTGCATCAGTCTGAGCACGGAGAAGCCTGGTCTGGGTACCAACAGCTGGGGAAGGACAGTCACAGGGATCCTTCACAAAAATGTGATTTTTTCACAATTTTGAGACTGATGGTCTCAAAACTTTACCAGTTCTCCTGTAGCTTGTGGAAGACTCAGTGGGCTTTTCCAGGAGAGGCAAAAAGGTGGATACAAATGTAAGTGTCTGTACGTACAGCAAAACTAACATAGCATGCACATATACATTAACAACATTTGAGGTCAGGCCAATCTTTTTGTGGTGAAGGCCAAATTATTTTTTAAATCCTATTTTCTTGTGCCAGTCCAAATCTATCAGTGCCAACAGTTTGCCACCACTGATACGGAGAAAAGGGATGCCCCCTTTCACGGATGGCTTGGGTAAGGAGAGCTACAAAGCCCCTGATCCCACAGTCACCAGTGAGAGCCTGTGAGGGTGATGCTGGTTTGGGAGGTTAAGGTGCCAGTGCAGATGTCAACACTGCACACAGTCACACCTGCACCTTCACAAAGATGCAGGGTCCGGTGACAATCGAGGAGTTAATAGGAGAAGGTTCCTGAGCAAATCTTGCAGCTGACAGCATCTGTGCAGGATTAGTGCCTTGTTGGCATCTGCAGCTAGGAAGACATGTCATGCCTTATTCAAGCCCTTCTTCTTGCCAGGAATGGGAGTTTTCCAGCTCCATCGGGTGGTTTCTTCAGCAGCCATCCGCAAAGATGCAGCACAACACCACACAGAGGTGTGACTTTTATCAGGCCAAAATCACTTACAGAACCAAATCATACACTCTTTACCAGGCATTGCAGTAAATGTCTTACAGTTTCCCTGAATGAAAGAGTTTAGCAGAAGCAGTTAATGGGATGGGTCTGTTCCCAACTTGGTATCCCTTTCAGAGATGCTGGTTCTGGGATCCCAAATCCCCGCTGGCCGGTAGCACTGCTGGGGTGCTGAAGCAGCTTCTGTGGGCAGCTGAGTGCCCCAACACTGCCCAGAGGCAGGGTTTTTGGGAATTGGTTGTGTGTTCAGCCGGAGTCATAGGCAAGCTCTTTTAGCAATAATTAATACAGTGCACTCAGGTATCCTGGCATGGGATGATCACATTTTAACACTTAGCTTCATACTGCACTGAAGCAAAGCTAGATCTGTTATAACCTATGGCATCTTACTCATTACTACCTCATTAACCTGTTAATGCATCATAAGAGCGGTGTCTGTAATTATACAAAATTCAAGGGGAGAAGGATGATTCTGTAGATTTTTGAAATTCGGTTCAATAAGCTCTTTTGAGGGACTCAGTTTTGAGGAAGGCTGAATGCTGCTGGCTTCAACTTGCTGCTAAGTTCCAAAGACAGGCTGGGGCAGAATACCCTGCACATCAAGACCTCACAGGGACCTTGGAGCTGGGGTACGGATGAAAAGGTAGGGCACTGCAGGGTTATATGCACTATAATGTTATATCCGCTATTATGTTATGCTCCTTTAAAATAAAAGTATGAAGTACAGAATAAAAGGGGTGGGTGTGTGCACATTAATAGGTCCAAGCAGATGCTATCAAAGTGTCTGTAGACTGTGGTATGTACCTCATAGATCAGTGGAGGAGGAACATGCGTCCCATAAGGAGGCTGGTGCTGTTTTGAGGTGTCCCAGGGCCTGAGCTGGGGGTCCAGACAGGGTTCTTCCAACAGCAGGGATGTCAGGCCTCTGCTTCCTACGGGCAGCAGCAGGAAACATGGACACCTGCAGCGTGTTCGGCATGCACCTGATAGTGTGCAGACATCATGCTATTTATTCTGCAAAGAAACCACTGGAAAGATCTCACACAGCCCAACTTAAAGCCTGTCTTTCACTCGGGAGCGCTGCAGCGCATTGGTTCATGCAGAGCACCCTTGCACAAGACCAGATTTTAGTTTAGTTATGGTTTTTGCATCTCCAGAGCTGCACAGAGCTGCCTGCCCACGGACCAAGCTTTGCTGTTTAAGGCTATACATATTTAATAGAAACAGGTGTCACGTTTTTATTTTAGTAGAGGGACATAAGGCTCACTGTATTGGTTTCTAGGAGACTGAAGACAAATTAGTTTTCATTTTCCTGGTAGTCTGTGAGTGTTGCAGGTTACAAAATGGGGCTGGCCAATAGTTCAAAGACACATGGCTGGCACCAGCCTCTCCAGCTGCCTGCCAGGGCTTTAGGGGCCCGGGAATCCCTTTTCATAATGATGTGCCTTAACATCAACAAACACATGTGTTTTACAAAATGCTGGGGCCAGGGGGAGCAGAGGAAACATTCATCAACATTTTAAAAATCTATTTGAAATAAATAAAGTCTAAAATGCTACTCTTCTTTCCTGTGGCTCTGAATTAGAATCCTGGAGAGACGGGCATAGCCTTCATAAAGCTTGCTTCCCAGAAGCACACCGCTGAAAACGGGGAGACAAGCAACTTTATATTACACAAACAGACACACTAGAGGTGAAAAATAAGAGCATATAGTCACCTGGAGCCAATTGGCATGGACTTGTTTTATGTGCTGAAAAACCTTTGACAATACATGGCTGGCAGGAACAAAATCAGAAGTGATAGTAAAAAATATGTGGCTAGTATTTATGTCTTGCCATTTAAACAACAACAAAAAAGTATGAGTTATTGTATGATCATTTATATATTACAGGGAATATGAGATACACTTGATTAAAAACTAGCTGAAAGAATAAATGTGTTTCAAAACCTAGCAGATTGGTTTATATAAGGCCAGGAATTAAGGAGATCTCCAATGTCATTTGCCTTTTTTTGGCATGCTGCGTTATAGCACCCTTGAATATTTCTGCAGTAGCCATAGGCAGTGACATCTAGCAGTGAGGGCAAAAATGATCAACTACAAGTTTCTCTTGCAATGTCTAAAATTGCCTGATAAGCAGCTCAGAACTGGCTCTCCTCTATGCCAGCCCTCAGGCTGCTGAACACTTGTAGGCAAACTGCCACCAAGTCCTTCACCTGGCAAAGCAGCAGCAGAATAAGAATTAAAGGATTGTTTAAGGTGGTCTTTTTTCTTTCTTTCTTTCTTTCTTTCTCTCTCTCTTTTTTTTTTTTTTTTTAATTTATATCTTATTTTTTAAAGGGATCTTCCTGGGCTTATTGTTCCTCTGTTCCCCTGCAGTTAATTTGATTTACCAATATCCCACAGGAAAACAACAGCAACAACAACAACAGTTAAAAATCACAGACTTTCAAAACAGCAGCAGAGACAAATAAATAAATAAATAAGAAGACCCTGCAAACCGAGACAAAACTGGAATTGTGCAAAGCTGTATAAGGTGGGAAGGCAAGAAAGGTCAAATTTAGTCATTTGTTGTAGAGGGTGTTTGCCAATGCAACTGGCTGTTGTGGTTAATTGCACTGTTTGAAAAAACTCATTTATTTAATAAATTAATGTTCACAGCTCTGTTAAACAGAAATGTAAATTAGTCAAGCCGTGTAGTTTGTTGTGTCCGAGCTGGCAGTCGGGGGGTTACGTTTGCACACTGAAAGGCTGCAGCAGTAAGATCTGATCGGCTCAGGAGAAGCAGTTCTGGAAAGCAGACCAGGAGCTCGGCTCAGAAGCGAATGGTGCTTTCTGCTGCTTTGTTTGCCTTCTAGAGAAAGAGAACATCGGTTCTGAAGATGTCTCTGAGCACAAATGGATGGCCTGGAGGAGGGAGTCCGGGCTGTAACAGCTCACAGGGCACAGCAGCACTGGCAAATTCCACCATAAATTGCACATTGAAGTAGCCTGTTGGTATGGATATATCAATAGCTGATGTCCTTTGAGTTAAATAACAGAACATGGATTTGTAATCTTAAACTCCCCTCCTGCCATGTTTAATGAATTTTTAGTTCAGCATGTACATAAATAATCAGGCAAGTCAAATAACAGGAATTACATTTTACAATGAGATATAATTAAACCTAAAATATAGACTGTCTCTATTATGCAAATAAATGTAAATAACTTCTGCTCAAAAACTGCAGAAGTGTGCTTGCACAGCTTTAATAGTCACAGACACTGACAGACAGGAGACTTAAACAAATATTTTCCTTTATTATAGTGTAGAAAACAAAAATCTGTTTCAGGAGTAATAATTTCTGAAAGCTGTTGAAAAAGATAAAAAAATAAATACATTTGAGATTTGTATTCAGAAATTAATTTTTTAAAATAACAATTCCAATTAATTTCATTAGGTAGATAAAATTTAAAATGTCTTATTAAAAATAAAATATTTAAATGTAACATGTAACAGAATGTGCTTCTACGTGCGCCATTCAGTAACAGTGAAATAACTGAGTCATATTTGATATCACTCTTCTGAAAACAGAGAAAATTTTCCGTGGCTGAGACAATACTGTGTAATGATGGTTTTATTGTTTTGTGTGTGTGTGTGTGAACATACCGTTATTTCATCTTTTTTTTCATTCCTCTGTATAGAAAGAAAAAAATGAACCAGAGAAGCACAACCTTTGGTACAATGATCTGTGACACCCCGTAATCTTTTGATACCACCTTGATTTCTAATTGTGTTTTTCACATTTTTAGCAAAAGAAATATGAAAAAAAAAAAAAAAAAAACAAAACAGAAATGTAACCTATATTATTATACTTTAATGTGATGTTCTACTTTCTGTTTGTAGGTCTTGAAGTTTTTGTCTTACTTCATTAAACATTTAATAAATCACTGCCAGTTTTGTGACAGATTTTAACCATAACACAAACAGCGGGAGGTGTAAACTCAGTTCAGTTCGTATAGGCATATAATATCCATGTCGACATCGTCATCCCCTCAAGGTATATTGGCAAAACGACCAATGGAAGCTAAGCTTTTTCCGACAAAGCTTCGAAAATAAAGTTTTTTTCTTTTATCTTACTACAAATCAATTGAAGCCCTTACAGCAAAATCCTATAAAATAACTTCAAACACCGCTTCTTAGTCTAAAAATTTGTATTATGGCTAAAACTCTTTGAAGTTTTATGACTGAAGTTTGGAGAAAAATGATGTCTGCTAGACATCAGAGTGTCAAAATTTCTCTCAGTTTTCTTGACACACAAACTGCTACCTACTGTATGTTTTTAGGATTTTTTTTTTGTTGTTGTTTTTAACTACCTAAACCAGCTTGCTTGATAAAAGTTTCTTAACTTCAGTTTATCCCATTGAATTAATACCCTTTTAAGTTTCGGCTTAAAATAAAAAGATTATTTTATTTTTGATTTTTAGTTCCTCTGACAACGCAGGTGGCAAGGGGGTGGGGAAGAGCCTCCTTGGAAGCATCATGTTGGTTTAAAAAGAGAAAAGAAAGCAGATAGAGTGCCAGAAATAAAACAAGTACAGAACCGGTGGCCAAGTCCAACTTCAGTGTGGGGCAGATGCTGGGAGGGCTGGGGAACACCACCTTCAGGAAGGCCACAGAGCTGGAGGATCTTTGGACACCCAGCTGTGGTGGCAGAGATGCATGTCACCAATGTTTGTGGTGCTCCTGCTGCCCCAAAGCCAGGGACCCAGTCTGCATTCCCATGGGTGCCGTGGGAGGGGTGACAGGCAGGCGGTAGGTGCTGCTCCTCTTCACCAGGAGGCCATCAGCGGACTCCTGGGTGTGTGTCTCCAACAGCTGCTGCGGGCCCTTTCCTTGGGGCCGCCCCACTTCACCCCATTAGAGGACAACAGCCTGGCCCCTGCAGCACAGCTGGGCTCCAACAGGTTTCTGTCCTGACAGGGCCAGGCCTTGCCATCGCCACCTCCTTACCCAGAACAGCTTTGTTGCGGGCTGTATCATCTGCGTGTGACCTTTTGTGCGTGGAGAACTGCATCCCTCACAAAACACCTCGTAATCCTCTGCTTTTACACCAAACTGCCAGGGAAACCCCTCACATGCAGTGTGGCTTCTGGCTGGCCAGGGTGCAGTGCATCTTTTCAGCAGTGTTTTAGCCATCTTACTCCAAAACCGCACTTAATATTGTTGGTTGTGTTGGTTTCTGATGTTGTTCTGTTTTGGTTTTTGTTAATGTGTACTCTGAGGGCAGGTGGCTGCCAGCCCCAGGAGGGGATTCTACTCTCCTTGAAGTGCCCCTCATGCAGGTCTCCAGTACGTACTCCTTGTGCAGGGCAGCTCTGACCCCTCTGCCCCTTTTGCAAATTAAACCATGAAGTGCTGACCACAATTTGAACTGCTTTATTTGGTTAAAATGCCCATTGAGCGCAAAAACCTGAGGAAGGACTTTAAAATCTGTGGTACAAAAAGAAAAGCTCAATATAAGCCATGCCTTTTCTATTTACTTTTTTTATTTAATTTAAGAAGCAATCAGAAAAGAAAGTCAAAAGGCTAGTTATGTAGAAGAAAAATGGTGTTCTATTATCAGAGTTGCATCAAAGTGACATGTGTCAGAATTCAGTACGATGGTCTGCATATAAAAATTAAGCAAGGAGCATGAAATCTGTGAAGAGCAATGGCAAAAAAATGTAAAGAAAAAAAATCTGTGACATCCTGCATACTGCAGCCTTGGAAAATTTTATTCACCCAAGATGAGTGATTTGTTCTGATGGGCAAGCAAAATATAATAATTTGAGGGAAGAAGGAGGGAAAGGGGGGGTGGGGGGGGCTCCATTATCATCATCTTGGAAAAGGGTGGGTGAATAGATTTTGTGCCTGAGCTGGTAAATTTGTAGTACAGCTTTGCATGGCTGGAATAATATAATAAATTGACTTAAATATAAATGCCATTTAGGAACTATTCCATAGTGAACAGTTAAAATGATGTCATTCAACAGAACTGCCACAACAGAGCCTGGTGTTACTGCTAATTTGCTGAAGTAGATCTACTGTCTTTACTTCCTCCACTGCTCCTGCTGCACCTCGAGGCATGCTGAGGGCTCATCCATCAAATGCTGGCTCATAACAAGGCAAGAAGAGGGAGCCTGATTGTGGTGTACAAGAAACTGAAGTGGAGGCCCAGAAGGTCACAGGAACCCATAAACTGTTTAGAATGGGTGAGATGGAAAAAGCTTCTGCTATGGAAAACATCGCATGGGAACAGCTTGCAAGCTCCTCCAGAGCATCCAAGAGGGCTGCTGTATGCGGCAGGGGACTTGGAGCTGCATGCCAGGGACAAAGCCCTGGAAGGCCACATTGTGCTTGATAAACTTTTAATACAGCACAATTTCAAATTGCCATTAATGCTCCAATGGCGAACTGAGATACACAAGATTTTTCTGTTATGTCATATGGCATTAGGTCAAAAGACTGGATAATAACAGTGATACATTAGTTGCGCCAGAGAACAACACAGACACATGCAGCACTGGCACACGGGCATATTTTCAGCACCTCCATGAGCACTGCCATGACCTAACTTTCAAACTGTTGCACTCATGTCACACAACACACAGCTTTGTGCAGGCCCTGGGCTCTCACAGGCAGCTTTGGAAATTTGCCTTTTCTTTTCATGATCTTTTCACCTGGCCTTTTATAAGCTGATAGGTAGAGAAGGCCACACTCTCGGTCTGTGTCATCAAACAACAGCTGAGTGAGCATTAAACCGCCTGGCAAACAGTTTAACACACTCTTCATAAACTGGTTATCCCAGATAAACCATCAGGCTGCAACGATAAAGCTTGGAGATTGATACAATCCAGACTTCACACTACCAGTCACGTCGATCAACATCTGAACTAATGTCAGAGCCTTCTCCTACTAATGAGCTGCTGCACCGAGACACAGCCTTGCTATCAGTCAGGTAACCATAATGAGGTAGAATGAGTGGCAAGACCCCTCTTCAGAAGCTTCCTCTCATCCAGCCATAGAGGGAAACCACCATTCACTTATTTCAGTACAGACCAAGAGTTTCTTTCTGGAGATCTCTACCAGCATCACACATGTGGTTGCTCTGGTACCTCATTTACATTTACAAATGCAGCTGTTTGGAGAGTTTCTACCAGGAAAGAGTATTGACAAAAAAGCAGGAGATTTTTTTTTCCTTCTAATCATTTGCAGGCCTGGTATTTGCATATAAGAACATCTTAATGTGCACTTTGAACTCAAATGAAAGTACATCACCATGTTCCCCAAGCTGGACACTTGCATGTTGTATTCTGCTCTCTTTAAATTATCTGGCTACAAGGCATGTTTGTCCAGCTGCTTGGGCTTTGATTTTAAGCAGCAGCTACCGCACGGTGCTGTATGCTATTTACACATCCCTTAAAATCACTGGAGGAACGAGAGGGATGTGTTCCAAATCCATAGCTTCCCATCAATACAACAAAGCCACAATAATGATTTCTTTACTTTTCATTGCCTGTCATACTGCTGCTGAATGGCCTGAACTGAGCAGTTACTGCCAGGCCCAGAGGTTGTGTCCAAAGCAAAGCTAGGGCAGTTTTCTAAGAAAGTAATTTATAGCTGCAGTGATTGAAGAAGAGCCCATAAACACATACTGTAGGAGAGAAGAAGCTGAGCAATAAGAAAAGCTCTGGCATTTGATACAATCTCCCAGTCAACCTCTCTACGGTATTCTTTTTTAGTTACTAAATTAAGAGCAGGGTGGTTTTAACTCTCAGCACAGACAAGTTGGCTATTATTTATTACTCCTATCAAAACAATCATTACAGAAAAGCTGGGCTTGGATTCTTATTGCAGACTGAGGTTGTGACTTGTACCTTTCTCATCTTCCCAAATATTTCAGTCAGGTTTTGTTTTCCTTTATCTTAAACCAACATCTTAACTATCTCAGTGGAATGTCTCAGCATGCAATTATTTATTCACTTCTCTTTCCATACTACATAAAAAGGGTTATCAAGTTTAAATCTTTAAGACTAATGAGCTCTTGGTTAACACTTTTGAGGCAATTAGCCAGCAGTATCACTTCTTATCAACTGATGAAGACGTTGTTGCATTCAGATTTCTCCATGGGGCAACGCATGTGTCCAGGGCTCACATGCTTGTTCGCTTTGGCAGGCAGGACTGCAGGCAATGAGAAGTGGCAAGGCACAAGTGACCTGTCCACCAAAGCCCTGTGTGGTGGCTCACATGCTCTCTGACCTCTGTAGACTGTGCATCAGGGCAGATACACTAGTGGGGCTCAGCAGAAATGTTTGTTAGCACAGCTGCACATCCCCCAGCTGGCCAGCTCTCAGAGCAGGGCAGCTTTTCACACCACAACACTCAACTCTTGTTGGCTGTATAGGGACCCTGGCCAGGACTCCCCAGCAGCCCTGTCACTGCCAGGATGCTGCAACAGTCCCTCAGGGCTGGTGGCATTTGGCAGAGGCTAAAACTACCCTTCAGGCTCCTCCAGCTTCTGCCAAGGGACCAATAAAACAGACTCAAGATCAGGGCAGCACAAATTGCCTTGAATGGTGGCTGTACCATTTTCCTTGACCAAGGCATGCAGAGGAAAATCTGGTGCAGATGTGATGAAGTAGAAAACCCAGCCCCTTGACTTTTTATGCTAAAGAGATTATAGGGAAGTAGCCTGGAAAGTGCTCCTTTTTCCCGTGCCTTTTATTTCCTGGAGAGCTGCGATTTCTTTCCTGGAATATATGTATATGTGTGTGTGTGTGTATATGTATGTATATATATATATATATATATTTGTGCATATGTGTGTGTGTGTGTATGTGTGTGAAAATGGTAATCCTCCACACATATCTCATTGAAAATGTTTGTGTTTCCATTATTAGTATTTCATATGAAGTTTACCCTTTATTGATAAAAATGGAGTGTCTCCTTTTCTTCTGAAGCTTGTCCACATCAGACGGCTGTTCTCTGTCACATGAGCTTTGCTGGATCCTTGCTGACCCACCCAGCTGTGGAAGGGAAGACTCGTGGCTCCCTGGAGCAGCAATCCCACTCCTGCCATCACAGCACACATGTGACCCACAAGTCCCAGAGCAAGGTGCTCCCTGTTCTGGGGCCTGCGTACAGTTTTTTTTTTTTTTTTTTTTTTTTTTTACTGGCAAAAATGTGCATAACCCTGTGTTGCACTGCTGAGAGGGATTCTTCTACCTGGAACACAGCTACCATTCTCCAAAGATACAGAAAAGCACTGGTGGGAAAGTATGGCAACATTAAATGTAGTGTAAATAAAACAAATCCACAGGGCTATGGAGAGGTAATGTTCCACCTGAGATTTACATGAAAACTCTGAAATATTAAAAGCACCCTGGTGAAGGTATAACTAATTAGAAGGATATAACCTTTGTGTACAGAGAACAGATTATTTAAAACATGAATTATTTCTTATTAGGATAATAGTGTCTAATTAAATGTTGAAATAGCTAGATAGCAGTTTACACTGTAAAATGATCTGTTAAACATGTTCCCATTAACATCAATACAGCTATTGACAAGCAGATCCAATTTTGTTTTACTTTGAGAGAGCAGACAATATCAAGTTTTACTACTGCTATCTTATTTTACAAGCATTAATGAACAATTAACCAATACTAGCACTTTTTCCCTCTGTAATCCTGTAGTAGGATCACTAATCTCCACCACTAGCAGCCAATGATGAAGGTCTCTTAAGCTTCACTTCTTATCTCAGACAGTTCTTAATACTTGCTTAAGTATGCTTTCAGAGCAGGGCGGCCCCCCATTGCTCTGTGACTTGAACACAAAAGACTGGTGAAATTTTTGAAGGGTTTTCTGTTCAACAACACTTCTATACTTACGTTTGCCTTCCTACAACAACAAACGCAAGTGATCAGCAGAGGAGTAGCAAGGTCACTAAGGGCTCTGTGTTTCCATACTTGTTCTAATACTTATAAGAATGTATTCATGCCCTATTATATGTATTCCCTGGCTGCTCAGGCAGAAGCTCTAAACTGAAATGAAATAAAGGGAAAAAATAGAAGACTAAAACAGTATTTACTTCAAGAACAAGTTTGCTGTTTGTATAAAAAAACAAACAAACAAAAAAAAAAAGGTTAGAAAGTGACTATCATTTAAAATACATGCAAGATACACTGACATTTTTATAGTATACAATACACATGACATTTTCTAACTTCTCTTTCAAAGTGTTCCTGCTTGTACTGTATACATGAGATCTATATAGTGGGATGACAGGGAAGTCACCATTCTGTTAAGCATTTCTGGAATAGCCAAGCCAAGATAAAGAAGCAAGCTCTTCTCAGCCAGGGAGCTGTGAACACAGCAGGGGCTGCCCTGACAAGTGTCCTTCCTGTGTCAGGAGAAGGTCATGGAAATGCCCAGAACTAAAATGGGGTGCAGTTAAAATTGAGCAATACAGGCCTTCATCTCCTTCAAGATACCTTTTGCTTTTAAGAAAAGCAGATGAAACAGTTATGCAAGACTAATATATTTTCCCTGGTCCATTTTATTTACAACATGCACCATGCTTGAACACTGGGACCCCAACACAAACAGAACTCAGGGGGATGTTCCCCGGGTAAATGGAAGCCTTGGCAGAACTACTGCAATTGGACCCAAACACCAATTGCAGTTGTTGAGATTGCTGGAGAAGGGGAACAACAGACAAGTTGCAACGGCTAGTTTCAGAGAGGGAGGCGATGCTGGCAATTAAAAGTTCACCCTGACCCTAAAGCTGTGTGGCTGTCGGCACAGCATGCAGAAGGAGCATCGGGTTGTCTCGTTGTGCTCAGAGATGAAGGTTGTACAAGCACAGATTGCAACAGGATACCAGGAGTTGGCAACAAACGTATCTACAAGCTATATCCCCATGCTTTAGTAATAAATGTCAGGGTGACGTATTGTTGAATAAATATGCCGTATAAGTGGTTAAAAACTGAGAATTAGTGTTTCTAATGCAATGAGATGCCGCCTCCTTATATGCACTTGCTCTAAAATGTCTTCTAGTTTAAGGCATACAAAGAAGCTGAATTCACCAGCCACCAGTGGCTGAAGGATATCTTGGAAAACACTCCTATTGAGTGTTGTAGATGTTAATTGCCCCCCATGCAAATGCAGGCTGTTTTTTGTCATATTTTTACAATGCACGTCACAACACTGACCTTTTCCTTCAGCAGAGCTCCTCAACAATGATAATAAATAGCATTGATTAGAGAAGAGCAACTACTTGTTCTGTGCTTCCACGGGAATTAGTGAAAAAGCCTCACTTTTACCATATCACCTGTTTTTCTGTGATTGTGCCTGTCCAGCATGGGCCAGGTGACTGCAATACTTCACAGGCGTGTTGAGAGGGGTCCCTGCTTGGGCCAGCTCCTCTGTACAGGCTGGTAGCTCAGCACCTCTCTGACTGCTCAGCCTTACCTAAAAAGTAACACCGAGATGCTGAAGTAGCCTGGCTGTGCGTGGTGGAAGGAGCGGGGATAAAGCAGAGAGAGGTTCTGGGACTACCTGCAGCCTTTATTCAAGCAAAGCTCCTATTTAAATCAAGAGTAATTTTGCCTAAATGGAGCCAACTAAGATGTCAGAAACAGGCCTTATCAAATTTAGATAGTGAAATGATTGCTTATGGATAAATCATCAATAATTAGTGAGAAAAGAAGGAAGATACGGGTTTGCTTCACACAGCTTTTCTGTTTATAAACCTTTGTTGTTTGGCTTCACATCTGATGTATGGATATTGCCTTGATGTGACAGGCACTTGCAGCTCATTTCCACTCCCCTCTGCAGGTTTCAGACCTCAGCAGTGACTCCAGGTGATGATGGCAGGATTAGATCATGGGGAAGTTGATGGAAGCTAATTTCAGCTGGACACATTGCAAGGACTCATGATGCAGGGTGCCCTTTGGTGGGTTAATTTGTATTGCCTGTATATTTGACAATGAGACTGACCTGTTACCCTGACTGCATCACAATTCTTGAGCCATCTTCAACCAAGCTCCATTATTATCAGGGAGAAGCAGTTTAGCTGTTTTCACACATCCCACCTAGACTACTTTTCTAAAAGGGCAAATTTTCCAGGACAGAGATTTGGAGCAACACAGCTAAACCCATTCTGATACCTGACAGAGCTCCTAAGTCCACATTTTCCCACTCTGCACAATGTAATGTCTGTACAGTCCAGAGAGATGTTTGGAGGGGATGAAGCAGTTCAGTGCTGGGACATCTCTCTTTCAATAATTCTCATTTGCAAATACCTGTGGGGAATTCAGGGATACTTTCTGGACCTAGGCAATCCTAGAAAATTCACACAAATCCCACATCTTGCAAGATTGTTTGGTAAGAGAAGGATTAACAAGAAAACAAAAATCTGATACTGTGAATCATATTCTAGGAAGTGGACAGAGGGTGGCCTATTTGTCATTATTCTGTGTTTCCTGCTCATTTGCACAGCTGTCAACCCCAGTGCTGTTCGGAGTGGCTGGAGCAGCAGTGTAGCAATGAGCTGCTGCAGCAGAGGACTTTAAGTACAGCCCACTCAAATGGTTCCTTGGATCAAGCATAGAAACTAATAACAATTTTCCTCCAACTGCTCTCAAAATGCTCATTTACTTCTATTTAATTTTTGTTTTCCCCAAATGAAGGCATCTTTACTTGTAGCTGCTGTACAAAGAAAATGTCTGTGTTTAGTGTATTGTTTCCATTTTTATGATACAATAAAAGGAAAGATAAAAGTTAATTAACAATATTGTTTCCAAGATAGCAAAAGACCTTGTCTGTGATGATAGTGCCTTGAATTAACCAGGATGAAACCAAAATCTTGGTTCAACAGTTCTACTTCATAGATATTGGATGTACTTCTCCACCCCCATCCAGCTCACATATTCATTACTCAAATTGCCTATCCTCAAAGTGATAATATAGTGTACAACATGCCCCGACAGGACACAAATTGACTCTGTGCCTGGATACTACACAGAGAGTGTAAAGCAAATATCTCACTCTATTATCTGTTGTCTCTATGAATCAACAGATTACATGGTTCACTGGGTAGCTGAATAACTTTTACAGTTTGCTCATATCTATTTACACATATTCTTAAAAAAAGGCATTAATGCCAAAGAACAAATATATATACAAAAAAGTATACCTGCAGAATCCAGACAAATTACACATGTGAAAAAAAAAAAAAAGCACACAATTAACTGTGATGCTTAAATTTCATGTACAATATCTGTATATAAGAAAGAAATCTGTTCTCTAGTGACAAAAACTCAAGACCAGTAGTCATGTGGAAGGCCCTAAAATCCTTAAGAGTAACCTTATGATTTGTGACAAGCTGTGTTTGTAATCAAGATTATGGACCATATTTTAAAGAGTTCCTAATATTTCACAGAATACAGCTGTAAGCACAGGGGGTGCTTTACTGATGATATCTGTGGAGATACACTTTCATCTATCTCTGAGCTACAGCTATTCATCGCAGGGCATCACATCCTCTGTGTGAACAGTTGCTCCTATCTGCTATTTTGGACAACATGCCATGTTTTGGAAAAGAAAGCAGGCCATGGTCCCTTTTCATACCTTGTATGACAATGTAGTGAGCAGGGCAGCTTGCTCCATGTCATCGTGAAGGGAAGCAGAGCTGCAGCTGGCTGGCTCAGCCAGGTTTTACAGGCCATTCTCAGGCTGTATGCGGATACCTCATAGTCTAGACCACTTGTCTGTCCGAGGTTGTTATCTCTTTGCAATGCCACAATCAAGAGGCAAAAGTGAAGACAGTGCAAGAGAAGAACATAACACGCTTTACTGCACCTCACAAAATTGAGGTGGATTTTACACTATAGGTAGCTCCCCATGTGCCAACAAAAGGTAGCCTGCTGTGGCTCTCAAATGCAGGTAAATCTAGACACCTCCAGGAGAGAAACAAAAGTTCAGCAGTGGCTCTCGCTCCTTTGAGATAGCCCTAAATAACTCTTTCTAGTTATCAGAGAGGACAGTGCTGACTGATGTTTAAGACTAAGGTCTGTTTTGGACGTCACAGATGTTATTTTCCCATCACTTGTATGGAAACAGTGATAATTTTGCTAAGACTCATTCACTTCAGATCACTGCAATCTGCCTGCTCAAAATTCCTTTTGTAGTACAAGGGACCTGTCTTAAAGTACCTGTCTTAAACTGAGTTGCTGATGTGGACTGCAGGTTTTGTGACCATTCTCTGTCCCTCAGTGACACGGATGCATTTCAGAGGTCTGTGAAATTCTCTGGGATGCCACAACAGGCCACATGTTTGGTAATGTTATCATCGTTGTGCAGTGCATGCTACTTATTTCAGCAAAACAGCATGCCACATCTTGGAGCACCTGAAGAGCTTCATGCCCAGGTTTGCTGGCACTGCAGCTGAAACAACCTGGCTTAGAAATGAACACAGTTTTGCAATGTGACGCAGGTTTGTTGTCTTGAGTTAATAGGTCATTCAGAACTTTTGACATATCCCAAGCTTTCAGATATTCCAGTCGGAGTATACTTCACCACTTAAGATTGTACTCCACATTAACAAATGGCTATTCTTCCATTCCCTGCAGACCTGCCGAATTGTTTCATGCAATTTTGTCATGCAATTCATGCAATTCATGTTGCATTTATAAACTGTAATTATATAACATAACCTGTACATTAAAACAGTATATTAGGGCTGGTAGCAGACTAGAAATGAGCAAAAAACTAAGTATATTTGATTATACAGATACTAACATAGTGGAGTCCTTAATTTAATTTTTCAACATTAGTAGAACGTTAAAAGGACGAGAAACAGAATAAATGATGCAAAATAGACCATAATTAAAAACTAGGTAATAAAAAGCATTTCCCACCTCTTTTTGTTGGTTTTTTTTTTTTTTTTTTTTTTTTGGAGTTATTTGAGTTAAAAGTTTTCCACAGTTGAACAAAAAATTGACTTTTTATCAATGTTTTTTTTTCATCAAGGGTATCTGTATGCTGCAGCCAATTGTGATTTCTTTAGTAAATAAATAAATGTTCATATCCCATCCCCCCACTATATACATTTATATGTTTTTATTTATATGCCCTCCAATATATGCTTTATTTATATGTTTTTTATACATCCTATGTTTCCTTATCTAATATCTTCACGTTCTTCTCCATCCAGCTCTGCAACATACCAGTGCAAGTGTTTGTACAAGCTCTCCTTTTCCACTTCACTATTCCCCATAGCCATTTCTTTTCCCTCCCAGATACCATTTAAACCAATTCCCTGCTTAAGCTGGACCTCCACCTTTACTCTGTCTTGCTCTAGAGAGTAGCTTTTTCATGCAGTCACTGGCTTGTCCTCAGACAGTAGCCCTGTAAGTTATTGCATTCAGCTCTTGCCCTATTGCCTCTCTCCTGTGTCCCCAATCCCCCTTCTTCCAGCAGGGGAAGCAGCTCTCTTCAACAGAGATACAGGCAATGAGAACTTCAGTCTACCCAACCATCAGGTGCTTCTCTCCTTTTTTAAGTGGTAAGTTTTTCTTAAATTTCTGGACCAGTTACTTCAAACCTAACACTGTAATGAAGCAAAATTGTTAACAAAAGTATTATACCATGTGGAAATCAAATGGTAATATCACAACAACTTGCATCTATTCATCCAATTTTATTAAACAGAATAGCAACAGTAATTTCTTTAAAGATTAAAATTAAACAGAGGGATGCTAAATTTAGTACTTATTACCTGCTTGCATGAAATATGAAATACATATTTTTGGAAAAAAAAAAAAAAAAAAAAAAAAAGGCTTTTCAGTGCTTATTAAAGGGCAGATGAATTCAGCTAAAAAACTGATAGATGTTGGATATTTTTTTAAGTGTGTTGTGAGGGAGATTTCTGATACTCTGAGTTGGTTAATAACGTTTAATTTGAAATTGAAGATTTGCTAAAATTGTTAGATATTGTCCTGCAAACTATGCCTGCAATAAATCCTACATGCTTTTGTAATGGAAGATGCTGTTGTAACAGTCTTTGTGCACACTGATTGAAAATGCAGCTACATAACCCTCACTGAACTCTTTATCTTATGTACTTATTTAACTAACATTCAAACTGACACGTCTCCTATTTCTAGGCTTTCTTTTTATACTTTAATGTATGCCTTTATCAGATGAAGCTCAGATACTACCAAACTTTGCATGTTTTTGATTTTGCACATAAACTGAAGGGCAGAATTCCAGTCTATGTCCTCAGTCATTCAGTTTTTCAAGATCTTTGAACAAGACTTCAAACCCTGTAAGAATACAACCCAAATACAGACTTGCTTCTCTGTCTGTACAAATAAGTGAAAGAAACTGGTATGTCAAGTTTCTATACAGGCAAGCCTAATTGAAGCTTTAACTACATTCAAAACAAGAGGCAGGCAGCACTACCAAACTGCTTTATTCAAGGGCAGAAAGACATTCAGGAATAGAGCTGCTCGAATTATTCATTACAAATAAATTATCCAATTAATTTAGGCAATTTTTCTGACTATTAATAATTCACAAGCTGCTCCTGATGGTGGTGAATGTGTGCATCAGCCCTGATCCTGACAACACTCAGACACGTTTAGCTTTTCATATTCCCCATAACCCCATTGAACTCCATCAATTTTCTCTGTGTGCTGCAGGTGAGACTATGTGAACAGCTTGTTTTCCTGGGTAGTTTTTTAAGGAGTAATCATTTGTTTGAGTCATGCAATATTGTGTCTGTGCCTAATTGGATGAATGACAGTTCTCAAAGATGAGAAAACTGAATGCTGAATAGCAAAAGGTGAATGTTCTTGTTCAAGTCCTTTTCTTCTTCTTTTTTTTTTCTTTCTTTTTTTTTTCCACACAGAGAGGTTTTATTAGAATAAAGCAGCAGTTTCCCAAACATTTGTGCGAGCAAAACTTAATAATAATGTGAATATTCATAACAGAGAATTAAACAGGACATACCCTATGTGCAGACATGGGGAATAACTAGTTCTGAATGCTGTTTGGCCATAGGTACTTTACAAAGAATAATGTTCTCAGGAAAGAGTGGAAGTACAAATGTAATATATTGGAAAGCACTGAGAACTGCAGTCTTAAAAATGGAAGGCATTCCCAGAAGCCTGTATGTTTCATTTCACTTTCTGGCCTATGTGAATATTTCACGTTATGCCAGCCTAAATGACCAGCAGGTTCTTGTGTTACCTATGCAGAGAAGCCCTTGCACTTCCAAGGTACTTAAACAAATGTAAAATCTCATCTGGCTTGCTCTGTGGCACTGTCAGCTGTCTTTTTTCTGCCACCCCTATGTTCTCTGCACGTATCTTCATTCCTGTTGCAATACACTTGTGGAAGGCTTGAACAGCTATCATTTCCAGTGCTTTGAGGACATCTTATTATGAAGAACTTCTAAAAGAAGAAAATAATTATTAGTTAGCCAATTTATAATGAGTTTTTTCATGTGTTGGTTCCTGTTTCTCCACAGGTCTGGTTTCTTTTGTACCTCAGTTAACACTCTCTCAGATATAATCAAATATTGCAGCAAGTCCCCTGTAAATAAGATGTAATTAAATGTTACAATTCTCATTGATGGTTTAAACAATTATGCAAATCCAGAGCTGTGCTGACAGCTAGGTATAATGTCTTGCAAACTTTCAATTACCTGCTGTCCACCAACTGCTGTGTCACTCAAATCAGCATAAATTGCAGATCACTTAGGTTCTTTTCAGAAAGACCCAGTCAAAAATAGCATGATCCCAGAGTCTGACATAACAAAACATGATAGCTAAAACACAAAGGGAAGCACGCTTGTTTCTGTATCTGATATCTGACAACAACTTGGATATAGTATTTGATTCAATTTTGTGTGTCAGATGGCAGACAATAAGGTGTCCACAGTATTTACGAACTGGCAAGCACCACAGTTCACTGGTGAGGCAAAATAATTGTAGGTAGCACTGAACCTGTCTGCTTGCATTAGGTTGGGGCAATTTCCAGATTGGATAGAAAAGCTGTATTTTTTTTCTCCTTTAACAAAAGGCTGATAACCACTCTCACTTCTTGCACAGAATTTAGGACAATTCTGACCACTAAATCACTTCATCACCCTCTCACCCAACCATAATTTTAACAGAATCACCTTCATTGGCACAATGCAAGTATGTGCTGGGCTGGATTTCAACCATATTGATGGACTGTCCATGTAGTGTAAGAGAATAAATGTTGTCACTGATGTCACATGGAGGAATAACCTCCTAGAGTCTCAAATCCAGCTAATCTGGACTGTGCCAGAGAGGTTCTAATTCATGCTCCATGACATGTATGCTCACTTATCAGCATGTCCAGTCCTTTTCTTGAGCAAAGCATGTTTTTTTCAGTCATTGCTCTACTGGGCATCAGTTAGGAAGAATCACAATACAATTTCTACTGTATTATTAGGAAAAGTTTTTCACTAGAATTTCCTTCTGGCTTCCAGAAGGAGCTACCATACCCCATGCTCTAACAGCCATGCTGCTAGTGCTTTACTATTGCTGTACAGACCTGGATGTTGCACAGAGTATTGCAACCTCCCACTTCCAGCATCTCCACAAGGCCCAAAAGCAGTAGATTTACTCACTGAGACCTGTGGTGAGTGTGATACTCTAACTAGTTCAGTGCTCCTACATCAATGCGAAATCCAAATATGAATGAGCGACACTATGCTGACAGATGTTTTCCTTGACTCAGAGTGGTAAGCCTAGAGATACACTGAAATTACTAACACAGGGGGTTAGACATCACTGGATTTCTAAAGGAAAACTCTCTACATTCATTTTATTAGGGGGGCAGTTCTTTGAAAGCTTTGTTTAACGTCCGACAAGAGCAGACCTCTAAGATATTTCTAGCTTAAAGAAAAGGCAAAGAACACACACACACACACACACAAAGTACTGTTTAGAAAACAGACTTTCTCATGTTTTAGCTCTGATCGGAGTGTTTCACCAGAGATGCCTCCTCTGTCTGGTATAACCAAATGCCACTGACAACTGTGTAGCTACTAATATGGTGACACAAGTACATGCCATCTAAAGCCTTTGATCTGGCAGGGCAGGGAGCAACTCTGCCCCTCTGTCAATGAGGATGATCTGTGGGTAGCCACTGGCTCCTGGTTTGGCTGCTGCTGCTGGCAGGGGCAGAGATGCCCATCAGTGCCCTGACACTGTTCCGCCCGCACGGCCCATGCCTGCTGCCCCCCCAGCACTGTCACGAGGGATCTCTGACTGGCAGCCTGCCTCCTGCTGGAGTGATATTTCTATCAGGCAGAGGCTTTTCTTGGGAATAATAATAATAATAATAAAATCTACTATTCCCTTTCAGAAAGTTTCACAGTGATCCTGTGAATTATTATTTGAATCTGACCATATTCAGAGGCATATTTTCCCTCAGAATTGCCCCTAATTCTCTGCCTTGACTTCACTCAGAAGTCTTCATCCTAATCCCGAACTATTCATCCCAACACTTCTACTGCCATCAATAGATTTAAGATGTTTTTAATGCCTTCCTTGAACTTGCCTTGTCTCCTGTCAGCCAGCCAGAAGTGTTTTTTATCAGGAATAAGATTCAAAGAGCCTGCCCTGCAGCAATCCCATAGTGCACTTCTTTGTCAGAATCCTAATGACGATTTATATATACTTAAGAGACTATCTCCAGCTGTAAAAGTGAAAAGCTTCTGGGGGTCTATACAGTTCCCTGACCTCAGACCTATTTTTATATTTTGATCTTGGGGGATAGTGCCTCCCAACACTCAGAATCCTCCGGTTATCCCTGCAGTAAAAAAGCACTAGCTTAAGCAGTAGTATCAAGACTTAAAACAGGGCACTCAGGATCAAAGTCGCTAACAAACTCGAGTATTAGCCACTGTGTCGGCCCTAGCGATAGTCACATTAAACTGTAGCATGAATATGGCTAAGCCTCTATGCTAAAACTAGACATTGTGCTCTGGAGGACGTGCATCTAAAGAGCCATTTTCAGAGGTACGTATGAAAGCATGCTCAATTTACCATGCTAAAGAGGCATCCACTGCAGATTCTCTCCTCCCAGGCAAAGAGGAATTATACAATTACATTGTTTTCAGGCTCCATGGAGCTATTTTTAGGATTTTTCCTGCATTATTTGATTTTACTTTCATCTCTAACAATTACAGAAGAGATTTTGCCCAATTGATTTAGAAGAAATGAGGAAATATGGAGAGTGTGAGAGTACTGATGAGTCTGGATTAAGAAAAAACACAGCCAGGATAAGGTTCTGTCAATGAACTGACACTTCATTTTCCTTCCATTGTCTGACTACCAGAAGAGCAGTACACTAGCAACAAGGATGATCACATGAAGGCGGGAAAACACAACTGTCAGGCTTCAAGGACAAAGCCTATTCTTTCATTACCATTCCCTAAATCCAGACATTAGAGCAAAAGGAATGAGAAAAAAGCAGCTCACTCATGGATAGCTTACTGAGGATACTGCAAAAGATTATGCTAATCTTCACTTCATTGTCCTCTGCAAAATGTTTTCATACCATGCCTTTTATCTGTGGAAGGGATGCACAACCTCTCAACTCTGTGACAGTGAGCACTTTCTGTGTGGTTTCTGCGTAATTAACACCAGCACTAGACCTTTTCATTTTTGCTACTCAAGCTTATGGCCTTTTAAGGGTACCCACAGGGGAGCATCCCTCAACCCCTTTACTTGTGGCCTAAGTGATAGTCCAGCTTATCCTTAGCTACATATACCATCTGTTAATAGCAGAAGGATCAAAAAGTTTTGGCTAGTCTGCATTTTTCAAAGAATGGGGGCAGGCAGCATAAACAACACATTAGACAAGATTTCTAAGAGTTTTAATTCTGACTTAGGTCCTAAAGACTTGGGCTTTTATTTAGACTGCCATTGCATTATTGTTTAGATTATGTTCACATGCACAGTTATCTTAGAAGGTGGCTTGAATTGGATAAAAGTCAGCATTTAAGATTAAATCCATCCTAACATAGTCCTTTGTTATCAAGAAAATGCAACATGTTGGATATATGCATTTTTTGGCAATCTGCACACAATAAACACTGACACTGCGATTTTACCCTAAAGTGTTATTCTCTTTTTTTTGAGAATAAAATCAAATGCTTGAGAATTTATTTAGTACCAGAAAAAACAGGAATTTCACCCCACTTAATGTATGTCATTAAGTGAATTGCCTCTGAGCGACACAGACCTGATCTAATACTCACTATCAGACACTTTTCTCATTTATCTCCAGAAACAGCAAAATGCTTAAAAGTGAAAACAATATAGTGTTGTGATACTTCAGCATTAGTACTTATTTTCACCAGCTTTCCTTTGTGCACATTTTATCTAATTGAGCCTGGGGTTTCTTAGTTCTTTCATGTCTGGGTACATTACTTCCCTGGCCCATTTTCCCCTCCAAGCCTTGTCTTGCTTGTGCCCTGGCCTCCAGACACATACACACCACTTTTCTCTCAAAGGTAGAAAACACTGAAGTATATTTCATAACAATAGTTTGGATTTTCAAGGCTCATCTTTATCTCCTGCTACTTTTGAGTTTGTTGGAAGATTACCAATGGACCAATGAAGCAGACGACAGTGATATTTTGGTGGCATTCACAAGATTACAGCTAAAGCTGCCCTGAAAGCGAACAGTGCTGTAGCCAGTGACTAGACCTCTGCATTGGCTTTCTGGGCATGACTTTGGATAGATGGATTTGAACTCCTGTACAGTCTGTCCAGAATGAACAGATGTGGTTATTTGGTAGGTATGTGCTAAAAGCACAGCTTTTCTTTCCATTTCCATGTGCATCAATATACTCTCCCTTCCCCATGTAAGATGGATATGCCTTGAGATAGTTTGGCAACATGACAGATGGTAACTACCACTGTGGCTTATTATAGTGCTGCCAATGTCTCAGATGTGCATTAAAATCATACACTGACAGGAATTCTCAGGGAAATGTTGTTCTGCATTTTCCTGCAAAAGCATAATCCCCTTTCAAACAAAACAAAACAACAACAACAAAAAAAGACATGAAGATTTAAAACCGTATCTGTCAGGATGTCCTGCACCAAAGGGTAAATACTATAGAAAAACTCTGTGTTCCTGATCTGAAATAACACCATGTTCTTAAATGTGAAACCAGCTTGTTCATCGCTGCATATAACGAAGTCAAAAGCCTCATGACTCCAGCCAGTTCTCCTCCAAACAAGTTTAAGTTTCTATCTGTTTTACAGAGAATCAGTCTGCAAAATAAATCCTTGGAAGAGATTTCTTTAAAACTTACGAGTGAGAATAAAACATTAGCTGAAGTCATAGCCCTTCACTGTTCTCCAGTAACGAATATAGCTCACTATTTTTTTGAAAAATACCATCCTTTGAACTTTTAAGACCTTATATGTTCTTAAGTCCTACCAAAACCAATGCAAATTCTGTATCTATTGTGAGTACAGGCAGGTCATAGAATATCTGTGCTTATCTTTTGTCTCTGGAAACCAGAGCAGAAATTTTGTATTCAGTAGCAAATGAACATATAGGTGCTGCTTGCTGGCAGCCCTTGTCCATACCTGAGAAAAATCAAGCCATAATTTCTCATTCTTCTTTTTCATTTCTTGTGAAATGAAAAAAAATGAGAAATTTCTCATTTCTTCTTTTTGTTAAGAGAGGCTGCTAAGAACACAGTTTTAGAAAATTAATCTTAGGCTGCCAGGATAAAACAAGTAAAGACGTTTCCCATTATCCAGATAAACTTTGTCAGGCTCAGTCTTAGCCCTATGAGCCTTCATTTTCATAGGCGTTGCCAGTAACATCTCATTTTACAAAGAAATGTAGTAATTCTTTGAAAGGAACTGCACTAAGAACTGTTACCACAGGCATGACTACAGTGAAGCTGTCATTGAGGAAAGTGGGCAAACAAACACCTTATTTATTTTTTATTTTTCTTTTACATTTTGAAGCTGCCATACAAGAAAATGTTCATGATCTGGAAAGTAGAATTGGAGACCATTTTTGCATTCTCTATTAACACAGATCACTAAGGTTGCTATTATTATAAAAATACCCTTAGTGTTCCAAAGTGATTATTGCAGCAAGGGTTTTGGCTGGGGAATTCAAGCAGAATTCACATAATTTGTGATGAAAATTAAACAACAGACTGTTCATACACTGTCCTAACTACAAAAACAATAGGAGCAATTATATACAAATTAAAGGGGTAGAAAAGTCACATGACAAAATTTCACTCTTTCTTCTAAAATGGAAATATCTTAGTATGATGGCAGGCAAAAAGGCCCACCCTCTGGATAGAATCTGTTTGCTGGTTCTCATATAGTTCCACTGACATACACTGAGTTACTTCTGGTGTGCATCAGTTTAAGTGAAAAGAAAATAGCACACGTATATCTGTCTGAACTCTGTAGGCCAGATTTTCAGTTAATTTAAACAGGAACAATTTAAGATTACCCCTATGTCAAGTGGATAATTTTAAACAATCTTAATAGGACTGTTTATGTGCAAATATAAAAATATAACATACATATAACATTTCCTTGTTACCAACACAGAATAACCATTCTTGTCAACAGTCTGAAACTATGAAAAATGGTGATTTCTCTTCTGACTTTCAGCCATGATTTTGGTACAGTGACACTCCAAACAAAATCAAATAGGCCTGTGTTTGCAGCAGGAAAGCCTTCATTAGACACAAACCAGTAAGGTCAAAACCTTTGGCTCCTTGCCCATAACTCTATTGTCTTTAAGAATTTTCCAAATTTTTCTCATGATTTTGAAAAAGTGAAATAAGATTCCTAGTGTCTCTTTAAATAAGCTTTTAAAAAATTATCCAAAATGCTTCGGTCTGTAGCTGGTCTCTGAAATCTTATATTAACTAGAAACACACACACAGAAAAAAAAAAAAAAAAAAAAAAAAAAAAAAAAAAGAAAAAAAAATAACAGGTTTTCTGTAGTAAATACACAAACTAGTTAGAGACCCATAAAATTGGAAGTCCACCTAATAGTAACAGTCCATGCAAGTGCTAAGAGACACTGTCTTCAGCAGTGCAATTTTGTGGAGTTATATTACACTAGATCTTACACATCTCTGAAAAATAGCACTGCTCTGAAAACACCACTTACTGGCTACCTAGAGTTTTACTTGCTATAAGCTGTTTAGACCACATGAAACCTGGAATACACTGTTAGATCTTTACAAATTTCATGAAATCTTTTTCGGATATCCAAAAAATCCTGAACTGCTTGAATCTTTTGTCTCCCAGCACTGGGGACTGACCCGTAATCTCTTTCCCAGCCAGTATACCAAATCTGTAGCCAACCTTGTCACTGACTCCAACAGCTGCTTAAATTCACCAGAGGGGATAGCAGCAATCCTACTTCTAAAAGAACACCACAAGGCTTATGTTCATGATGCCTTGAGGAGACACTGAAAGGAAGGTCAAAGGTGAAGAAAAGATAAAGTGCAGTACAAGAAGATCAGTAAAGTTGAATCTTCTTGATGAAAAACTCATGCCTGTTTCTTCATGATGCAAACAACATAACTTCACTTGAAAAAGCCTCAGGTTTTTGTTGATTTTTTCCCCCTCTCTTTTGGTTTGGAGTAGTTTATTGAAGTTTATTGAAGTTTTTTTTTTTGTTTTTTTTTTTTGTTTTTTTTTTTTTTAGGCCAGAGCTCTGTGCATCTAAAAGCCTTATTCAGTTGTTCTTGTCACGAGTACTTTGTCTTACACAGGCTGCATTACTCTTGTAAACAGAGGCAGCATCAAAGTGAAAGCAGATAGAGTCACATCAGTGGATTAAGGCCTTCTGCATGATAAAGTAGCTACCTAGGGTGGGATAAACTTAATATGTGAAAGAATGTTATTGAGGAGGAATAAAGTGCCAAAACTCTGTCATTCTCTTCGTAATGTCCTAATCTAATGCCTGACACCAAGGCCTTAGGCCAGTGTTAGTGTTAATCAATGAAATACCCATCTGTGTTCCCTGTCCTTATCGCTATTTAAAACTAGCCTAAACTCAATTATTTTCCCTTAGAGACCAAGATGGGATATTAAGTTGAGTGAAAGGGATTGTGTCCCACAACGAAATCCCAGTGTTAAAATGCAGAGGTGTCAACATTGCTAACTAAATTTCAGTTAAACAGAGATTAAATGCTGGTTCTTTAGGCATGAAACATTGCATAGATTAAATCTGGTTAAAAATCCTTATTTAAAGAGTGGCTAAAAACTGTTAAGCAGTTTAATCAACTTATAATGTAAATTTTGTTCCCTCGTATGCATTATTTATCCCCTGCAATAAGCACCACACAATAAATGTTTGAAGAGCAAACTTGGCTAAAGCAATAGGAAAGCACAGCTTTTTACTGTTACCCAAAGCTGTGAATGGTACAGACATTTCTAGATACATAATGGTTATCTGAGGAGTATGTAATTTATCCCATGAGTGAACCATGAAACTCATAATTCTGCCTTAGTCACAAATGAGTTATGGAGGTGTTTTTCACAAGTGGGATTAAGCTCACATCCCATCGATACTCATTATTGTATTTTTGATTTACACCACCAATATATAAAATATTATATTTTAATGTTATTAAAATTTCCAAGTTGTCTGGCTTGCCTTTTTGTGGTTTTTATTTTTTAATTAGAACCTTGTGAAGACAGGAAGACTCTGCAGAATATGGATGTTAAGGGAACTTCCAAGTGGACATGTAATAAATGAAAAATAAACATCTGAATTAGCAAGGAACACATATTTTCAGCTGCTTTGTAATGAGAGTTTCTGGGGTTAATTTCTGACTATTCTGGCCATGAGTTGTGCCTGTCCTCTGTACTGAACTCATCATGTACAATTCTTTAGAATTTTCTTTTTTTTGTTTTGGTATTTAATTGTAAATAAATTGTGAGTGCTTCACTACCAAAAGTACATCTTTTTTTTTTCAAATGTTTAAAGATTGATAATTAATGTTACGTAGATGAACAGCAGCAATATTTTCTCCTCTATGTGAAAAGATGTACATGCTTTTAGGTATACATGAATAAAAAAGATTTTGAAGTGACTAAAATCTGATTTACATTTCTAATATGGCCATCATGGCAGTACTGGGGGGGGAGGGAGGGTGAACTAAAACAGAAAAAAAAACATCTCTTTGGATCACTTTCTCTGACAGTAATTTTCCAAGTACAACCATCCTCATGGTATTGGTCTTACTCTTAGACATCCCACTCATTTGTTTTCAGTTCAGTACAATTTTTGTTTCTCTTAGAACTACCACTATAATTTTCTTAATTGTCACTTTGCACCTCTATTTAGCATTTCAGCTAATTTCACTATGAAGAGAGGGCAATAACGTTTTCTTAACACTGGTAAGCACGGGATGCTGAAAGTGGTTTAATATTGTGAATGCGTTTGTTGGTTTTTTGTTTTGTTTTTCCTTCTTAGCCAGAAGTATGGGCATAAATTCTGTGAAGTTTTCCCACTGGAAAGTGGAGTGGGCATCCCTGCTCTTTTCCTCTCTCCACCAGAAGATTTATTTAAACTTGGTAAGCAAGGTATAAATTTTCTCATTTGCAGAGTAGCCTCTACCTTCCTAGACTTCAAGACTTTTCCATCTAAAAAGTAACAGATTTCTGTCTTGGTTACTTGGGACCCCAGACATGGGAGCTAGCTTTATGTGATATACAGTCAAGAGAAGAAAGCAAACATTAATGTGTGAGGGTTTTCTTGTAGTTCTGTGGGTATTTTTTGTTGTTGTTGTTTTTGGTTGTTTTTTTTTGTTTGTTTGTTTGTTTGTTTCTTTTCCAAGAGGGAGGGATACAATATTTCAAATTACAGGCAGTTGTGAAATTTTGGTTTACACAGTGCAGAAAATGTAAGTAGTTCTTGGGTCATTTAGATATTTCTCAAGGTGACAGTTGGAAAAGTTCATAAAAAAGCCTTGTTTGAAGCCTGAAAAAGTAATTTTGTCAAGATTTACGGGCAGTATTAAAGACTTGAGGAACTAAGGGATTCAAAAATCTGCTTCTAACATAGCTGAGTGAGCTTTGGCTTGTACTTTAGAAAGCACTGTATCTTCTTGGGTTAGCAGAAATTGTTAATGATAATATAGAATAGAAGGTTGGTGTGAGGGCTTCCCTGAAATATGTATATATGTTTAGATACTTTCTCCCCTCCAAGGTCTCAGTATTACTTTGACTGAATAAAATTGTTCCTAGAGGATTGCATTACAAAGGCTGAGTCTACCCTATTTTGATGATTCCCAAACTTAAAGAGAGGCACACACCACAATAAATAAAAGGCACTGCTAGTAGCAGGCATTTAGAAGTCCCATACTGGTGAAAATTTGAAGCCTGCTGTATACTGTTCTCATCACAAATCAACCTTTCATGTTTGCAGTGACAAACACTAAAAGAATGTGCCGGTTTAAAATTCTTTTTTTTTTTTTTTTTTTTTTTTTGCCTTTTTTTTCCCCTTCAAATTTAGGAGTACTTGAGTGGCTTTAGGGTTACACTGGCGGCCAGGGTAGAGTGTCTGAGGAGGTCATTGAAAAACTTGCACTTAGAAACTAGGGCAAAGTTTTGCTACTTCCTTCACTCTGCAGCCTGGTATTAGAGGACATTGTGTCATTACAGCTCCCATCTCATGAGACAGTCATAAAACTGGGGACTTCATCCACATGTATTATAAATGTAAGTCCAGGCTCCCTGCCACAAGTTGCATCAGTTGTACTAATACTGTAATGCTAATTCAGTCTTCCTACTTGAATCCCCCTGCAGTTGTTACAAGCAGTTTACATTCTGTCTGTACTACTTATGTGCATGATGAATACATGCTAGACTGCAGAGGAGGCTGCATTTTAGTCACAGCTAAATGCTTCCCTGCTTAAGCAGTATGTGAAAAGTATGTCCAACCACATGAAATCCCTGTCTTAAACATACTGTTAGCTTTAAGATGCTGGTGGTAGGAAGGACTTGGGCTAGGCACTGATTGCTCATAAAAAGCACTTGCTATAGCATGGTGTTTTCTTTCTTTTAAATTTTGAGAGGTAAGGGTTTCCAGAAAAAAATAACACATACAAGAATGTGAATCTAAATCAGCAAAACACTTGCAGAAAATCAGCTTCCCATTTACACAGGGGGAACTGAGGCATAAAGAGGCAGGGAACTTACCTCTGGCAGGCAGGCAGGCAGGCTTTGGCAGAGTCAAGGAAAGGCTCCCCACCCCTGTGCACCCCTGCACTGTTTCAGCCATGGGCCACTCTCCCAAAGCTGTATTGGTGCACTATGGCTCTGCTCTGCTTCCATCAAAGGGCTGGATCCATAAGCCACAAGACAACCAATCTCATGCAAAGGACACAACCTGATGCAATTCCACTATAAATTATGTATGAACATTATGGCATAAGACAGTTGGAAACCACATTACATAATTCAGCAATTCAACCACGTTTGTTGTTAGTGTACAGTACTGTACAATATAGTTGAAAAGGGGGTGTGTTTCAGAGTCAAGTGGCTCAAAACCAGACTATGAGAGCCAACTAAAAAAGGCTTTTGTACATAGCCAACTGAAGTGGAGAATGAAGTGCTCTCCTTCAATTAAGGAAAGTGTGGTGGAGCTGATTAACCTGCTTATTACCTTGGTAATCTGAGAATTAGATTGTGAATGAATACATAAGGCTATGGACACCTTCTATCAGATACGAGTCTGATGAACAGTTTGAGTGAGAGAACTACAGGGCTGAGAGTTTCTGGCACTTAGTCTGTTTATGAGGCAAAACTCTTAATTGATATGAGGTGGTCAGTGCTACTGTATATGTAAGTCACCAGTAAATAACATGGAAGGCATGTGCTATGCTGCAACTGCTTTGCAGGTTGTGCACATGGATCAAAACACTCATCAGTTCATCAGTGCAACTCCCCTGGAACCATTACCAAAGCTACCTGGCTTTGGGCTGGGCTCTCACAGCTTCAGCTGAAATCACTAGAGTTTCTGTGTGCAAAGTGCCCTGTGCACCTCATCTCTCTGTCTACTTTGTTCTTTGTCTTTTGTGCATCTCAGGCTAATGGGTAAGGCTTATATTTATTAACATTAAGCATCTTTACCACCTCTCCACCCCTTTCTAGAAAAGGCCTGAGGCTACATTTGCTCCTCAGTTACACCTGTCCAATCCCATTGACTTCAGTGAGATTGAACAGGTGTAAGCAAGGAGAAAATTTGGCCCCGTTGTCTATGAATCGCATTATCTATGTTCACTACTGCCTTGACTTTATATCACCGACATGTATAATTAATTTACAGTTTGTCTTACTCTCTTAGTTGTTTAATAAATACATGAAAACAGAAAACTCCTGAGGGACTTACTCCAGTTACCTGTAATAGAAACTCCCCTACTGATACAGCTTTTTTTAGGAATATCCTTCATATTTTCTCTTCTTTTTATCAATTCTTTATGAATTTTCATTATCTTCTCCAGATTTTGCAGTTCTGCAGAATCACATTTCTTGTGTGTCATCATGTGATCTGTTGGAAAGAAATGGTGACACACCTATAAGCTACTGAAAATGGAACTGTTCTTAAACTGAGAATATCTTCTAGACTTCTGCTAAGATCAAGGTCTGATCAAGGTCTGCACTTAGCATGAAGAATTATTAGTTACAATAAAGCACATTGCCATAAAAGCTGTTGTCTGAATTTAAATAAAGACAAAACCAGTGAGTCCTCAGGGGAGACTCCTTAGGAGATTTTAACTAGTATTTTGAGCATAGATTGAAGCTTCCTGAATAGCAGTTACTTTCCTATATGCTTAGCTGTCTTAGAAAGCTGGGGCTATCTGACCACCTTCCAATGGTCCCAGTGCTAAATCTGTCCTTTATGAAACTAGAATATTTTAAACTTACTTAATACTGGCATAGTCAGACATGTAAAGATAAATGGTCAGCTAAACCAGAAAAGAGAAAGTTTCATCTCGATGAGAAGCAATTCCCTCCAATGAGATCATTATGGCTATTTCTGCTAGAACCAGTAAGCTCGAGATTAATACAATTCAGGTAGAAAGAAGAAAATTACTACTCCTTACAGGTCTTACATATAGCACTATTTTAGCTTTCTGAGCACTTTACAATAGCCAAAATCATCACCCCTATCTTGTAGGTGTGTTATGAAAAGGCATATGAGTCTAAAATCATCCACCAGGTCAAAGGGAGAGCAAAGAATAAACCCCAGGCTTCCTGGGTCCAATCTACCATGCTGTTATCAAGACCAAACCTATGCTGCATTGCAACTAGCCAGTTAAGCAGAATCCCATTCCAACAAGCTCACTTCACTGGCACTGAAGACTCTGCACATTCCCGTGGAGAAAAGAAAAAAAAATATGACCTGCCTTGTATAGTAACTTTGCTTTTTGCATTTTTTAAATACTATCCCTAGTTCCCTCTGAACTCCCTGTCAGAACTAAGCAGCATTGGGAAGTTAACAAAGGCAGGGTGTTGAATGACTGACAGTGCCTTTTGCTGTATTAGCGATGCATTTAGAGTAATTATTGAATGGCAGTTAAGACAAGAGCAGGCCACTCGTTCCATATGTGGCACTCTTCTCACCTTCTCCTAAATTAATGTCTCTCCTCCCAGACATATGGATTTCCTGTCACAGAAACAATCTTCCAGTAGAGATACAACAGACTATTTTGCCAGCATTGTGCAACTTTCACCTGATAACTAGAGCTCAATGTATTATGCACATTCTAGTACTCTAATAAATACAGGATTGACTTATTTACCAACACCAGGGTTGCCTTGATTAGCAGTGTGTTTCTCTAGGCCATTATTCATTGGTGAGAGGAAGTGGGGAATGGAAGTGGAAATGGAGAAACCACTTGGCTCCCCATTAATCCAACTGTGTGAAATGAACTGGTTAATTTTTCAGCTTGTGTTGTTTGTTATTTAATGAGGAGAAATTGGTTATTTCATTGCTCATCATTAACACCCTATTTACGAAGTGCAACATCATTTATTTTTCAACTTTGAACAACAAATTAGTACCTTTTATTTCTCCATGGAAATTCTGTGTTGAAAGTTCACTCCTCAGGCCAAAACATACATCTAGAGTCCACAGCAGAGTGCCCTGGAATAGGCTTTGAGACAAGCCCTTTGACTACAAAAAGAATCATAAATGATTTTTCCTTTCTCACTGCCATTAATTTGAACTAATACAAGCCTAGGATCTAAGGCTCATTCACTCAAATTACTTATATCTCTAAAGACTGCAAGGTAAGTAACCCTGAATCTACCTGGACTTTGAAATTCCATCTAAATATATCTTCCACCCACATCTTCTACAATATTAAAATATCATCTAGCAAGGAATCCCTCTTCAGACAAAGAATATCTAGTAGACACAATAAACTCTTGTATTTTGATAAGGTGGGAAAGAAAAAATACAGAGAATGAGTTAAAATCCCTACAAAATAATACCAGGAACTAAAAAGGGAATGGACTGAGAGAAGGAAAACAGGAACACGTCCACAGAGGACGAAAATCCAAGTTGTATATTAAAACATTAGACAAAATATATGTAACGCATAGGAGTTAAGACAGACACAACTGCTCCAGGAACAGGCTGCTCAGGAGTGAAGTGTATAGCATAGCCCAGGTTCTCAAACACAGGGCCCCCACGTCAGTGTATTAGACCTGTAAGCAGCCAGTCTAGTTATCAAAAGTGCCAAGCACCCAACACACTCCACTGAGCCCTCTACAGCTTTTAGACTGCTGCTTCTGGAAAATTAGCCCAGCACAGTAGCCATTGCTGTGTAGCATCTGCATCATACATTTAATTATCTGAAACAAGTTATGGTCACTAAACCTCCAAGATAATTTTCACAGCTCTGCCAGTAGCATTATGTGTCCACAGACATTGCACACAGTCTTAATAAATAAATAAATTGTTACCCAGAGGGCCCCTTTGTGAAAGGATCCCAAGCCTACTGAAAAATCAAGCTGTTCTGCTCTTAGAGTGACAAGCAGTCTAAGTGATGAGTTTCTCATGGAAAGCTCCATTTAATCTTGTTAGTTAACACATTTGCTGGCATTGTTTTACTATAACAAATAGAAAGCTTTAACAACTGTGGAATTAAGCTTTGAACTTTCAGGTATTGAGAGAGAAATTCTATGGCCTGATCTCATCACAACCAAAGTGGACTCATTGACAACAGAAAGCACAGGAAAATATAAGGGTTTTTGTAGAGCCACAAAGCATGACACTGGCTACATCCAAAGTGAAAATAGGGTTGTTTTTCCTCTCACCTAGTTCCAAATGTCTACTCTGCCTGCATTTAAAATGATAATCCTTGATTCCTTTCATAGTCATTTGGTAGACATAAACTGTTTTCATTATTTTAGACATCTTCCTGAGGAGATAAACCACACTTTAAAGCACCTATGTCTCTCCATTGGCTCAGCAGGGGAACCACACAACTAGCTCAGGTGTACGCATCCAAAATTAGTTAAAATGACTCCCCTGTGTGGTCTCCTGATGAACAGTGCCATGTTTTCACCATTAAAACATGTTGTCTTAAATTCACGTGGTAGCCCAATGTCATTTGTTAGGGATGGGACAGCTTGGCCTCCTGTGCGGACAGCTTTCAAGACAATGTGCCAGAGTTTTACACCAGGTAGAAAGTCAACCACAGGTCTAATCTTGCCCTTTCTGATTCCTTCTGGACATTTATTGAATCACCATAGTGATTCACTTTCACGTTACAGCAGTTCAGTTCTCTGCCATGGTATTACCTAAAATGACCAAGCTTCTGGGAGATGGGCAGTACCACTCCAAGACTCTAGGCTTGTTTCCCAGGCTGCCACAATTCTGATTCTTTTCTCCTTCTATCCCTCCTCCAGGTATAAAAACATAGGGTCAACCTCTGAGCAGTGTTTGCATTTAGATGGACATCTCCGCTGGGGTTACTATCCAGCTGTTTATTAATTTGTTTTGAGAGGACATAGACCATACTGGAAGGATTAAAAAAAAAAAAAAAAAAAAAAAAAAAAAGGACAAATTATAAATTAAAAAAACAAAACAGTGTCATTCTCAAGAGAATTTTATCCCTGCAGTTCTTAGTAGTCAAAAATATATACATAATTTTATATATACTTAATTTTGTGTGGGGCAGCTGGAAGCATAATACATATAAAACTAGGCACTCTTTGAAAGGATAGGAACTAATATATATTAAAAAAAAGTCATACAAAAAAAAAAAAAAAAAAAAAAACAGCTGCTTTTTCTTCAGATCTGGGAGTCCCTTGAGTGCACCCTCTTACATTGCTCTAAAATTCAGCAAGAAAGAGCGTTCTTGTAGCATTTCAAAGAGAAGCCAAACATGCAGAGATCACTGTTTCTCATGATACTTTGGAGAGAAGAGAACAGCAGTGGCTGGGAGATTCCCAGCTGGCAACAGAAGGATTTTTTGAAGTACTGACATATAGCAGTGTCCACAGGATACCACTGACTCAGCTCACTGGCTCCCTAGAAAGCTAAACCTGGCCTTCCTGTTATTATGTGAGGTGACTGCTATTCAGTAGGATGACTTTGCTGTAACTAAGAGCTCTTCCTTGCAGTTGTCAAAAACACTTGCAAGGGGAACCACAGTAAACAAGTCAGAAAGTTACTGTGTGAAGACAGCTATCTTTTAGCAGAACACACAGTATTCAGGAATCTCTGACGTAAAGCTATTTTTGCCTCTCTTTAGTCTGTCCTATAAGTTGTCACTGAAATAAAAGTGTGATTTTGTTAAAACCTGCTTCCCATTATGTTCAGTTTCTACATGCTAATGTTCAACTACATCTCCCATATAGTGTCACCAAAAAAAAAAAAAAACCAACAAATTGTTAGATGCAAGAGATAAAATGACACAAGGATTTAATGTTAAATGCCAGGAACAAAAAGGCATGGAAGGGAAGGAGTAGGATGATTTTATTCTCATTTTACCTGAAGCCTACTGTAATTGTCTGGATAAGCCATTTAATCTTTGTGCATCATACATGTCCCCTCCTGGAGCTAAAGCAAATCCATCTAGGGAACTGTGTGAAGCTTCATAATCCATCATGGCTCTGATCTGGCAAGAAGATGCTTAATTGTAGCATGTCAATTAAGCCCAAAGGAGAGAAGGCCCCAATCATGATTGTGTGGTAGAGAACATGGTGGCATTCAGTAGATATGCTCCAAAAGTCAGATTGACCTTCACACTATAATTTGTCCATATTCCTTCACCACCAGCCATGCAGCCAAGACCATGAACCAGGACAGTCTGAACACATACCATGGATTTGAATTAAAAAGTAGGGTGTACCTTTGGATCATTGTACAGGCAGATGCCACCTAGGTACTGCCAGAAGATCCTGCATGTTTTACAAAATATAGTCACCTTCTACTGATGTTTTTGGCCAAGCAAGGCTTCTACATTCCCATATATTCTGCACTCATTCTGGACTCTAATGCATCTCTAGGTCTTGGGTTCGTGGTCCTTCTGATATGCCTTCCTGAAAGAATAATTTATTACTTTTTTTTCTTCTTTTTTTTTTTTTTTCCCAGCACCCTCATCCTAAATAACATTTACTCTGTTTCTCTACTGTAAGAAGTGATTTTATGAAAACAGCAACAAAAACTCCATATTCAGTGAGGTTTACTACATGCCCAATCAAATGGTCTTGGAGAACACTTTAAAGGATGCCGTATATCTAATGTTCATCCTGAAGACCCAAGGTGCGATGGGACAGTCAGACAGGCTCTCCCCTTACTTCACAGCACTGTTAGCAACACTATGCACTGACATGTTTCCTAGCCACCTAGCTTCACTAGGACTCAGATGTTTCACAGCAGTGACCTGCTAAAGATCTGGCCCTAGGATTCCCTTTGCAATGTCCCCCTACACAAGTGCTTCGTTGGAATCTGGAATAACTTCTGAAGTGCCAGAGCTCGACAACTGCAGTGAGCAGGAGCTGAAAATTTTCAGGGACTACATTCTGGTACAAGATGCAGCAAGAAACAGTTTGGGTGCAACCAAGACCTTCTCTATTGGACCTAGCTGAAATGATTTAAGAAGTTACCAATCCAAATGTTTTCTTCAGAGCTGTTTTTTGCCTCAGTGCTGCAAGTACCTGTATCAGAACTAAATCATTCTAATGCAATTTAAATTTACCTGGCTGTCCTTGTCCTGAAACAGTCCAAGTGCATGCACAGGATTTTTTTGGCATCCAATCTGCAGGCTGTAGTAAACTCCATGGATAGCAGTAAAATAACTTTTCCTCTATACAGCTGAAAAGCTGAACTCCCATTTGAAGGATTATTTGAATGTTTTAGCTTATTGCTGTAGTTCTTGTTATGTGTCAGAATAGCCAAAATTTCACATAGGATGCTACTAGTAATTTCTTAAATCAAAATAAATATAACAAACTCCTGCTCTAGATATGAAAATGGACAGATATAGCTACTGGTCCACAATGAACTGATGCAATGTTTTTTTTGTTTGTTTGTTTTTTTCAAAATAGCATCACATCTTGAATAAATAAAAATACTTTGTAAATGTTATGATAAATTACTTTTTTTTTTCCTAACTACTGCATATTTATGCTGTATCTCAAATAATACATGTATTTCTGCATTCCTCCTTTTCATCTACTTGGATCAACCATGGAAATCACAAGCAAAACGCATCAGGTTCCCAGAAATATATTGCTGTTTTTAATGTGGACTTGCAGCAACTGGTTGGACAGGAATGGCCCTCTTCTGCCATTAGATTTTATGCTCATCCTGTCCATAATATACTGGAAGTCAGATTCTCATATAACCTGAAGGGATCGTTTCTGCACCAAACAGCAAACACCACAATAATATATTCTGACTAAAAGAAATAAAAGGGCTTCTGTATCTATAGTTTGGGTTTGTGTATGCTGCTAAAAGAGGTCAGCTTTGTTAATGGCATGTGAGAAGAATGTATACAAATGTGCTCACTGCTGGGCAACCCCTAGCCTTTAATGTGGAGAGAAATCAGCAGAGGCTTGTATGTATGTTTTATTAATTCTTCCTCTGTCTTGGTCTGTGCAGGCCTGGAGTGTGCAATTATTTAGAAATTTATGTAGCATTGGTTCTAAGGTTTAAGGACAGATAAGAAGGTTGATTAACTACCACACAAATAAATACAGAGATATCTTTGAAGAGTCAAGGCCTGCATATAGTCACACTGTTATTCAGCTGGTAAACCGTAAAGCAGGATGTCAACACTTATCAAACCAGCTCACCGTGCCATTATTCTGACATTAAGCAAAAGAATCACTCCCAATTCCTAGTTCTACCTCAAAGTTTGGTTTGTCCTGTGAATGTTAGATACAAAGAACTGATTTCAACATTCCAGGTGCACTGTGTAAATACACACACAAAATTTTACTTCCAAAGCAAATAGAGTCCTTTTCTAGTTGCCTAGAAAAAAAATGCAGCTTTTCCCATGCTTTTTATAAGAGGTGGAACATACTGATATAAGGGTAACTGCTTTTCAGCTCCCAAGCCTAAGAGGGGGAATGATGACAAATTCTCCAGGCTTTCTAAGAGAACCTGATTGCTGCAACAGATGTCTGTAAGAAATTCTCAGAATGCAAGTCTACAGTTACAAGCATAAAAAGCCAAAGAGCAATGCAGTTGCTTCTGAAGAAATAATTTCACTGTTTATATGGCAGTATTCACATTTTAGCTGTTAAAGTTACTCAAAGCAGTAAGCATCATCAACACATGCTCTGTAATGCTAATACTAACTGAGAGATGTTTGAATCTGATATGTGAACACAACATGAGTTCAGGTTAGTTTTCCTGCTCCCAGAAAGAAAATCATAGTCAAAGTGCTAGATGTATTTTTATCCCTTACATATTAAATAGAACCACTGTTCTACCACTGCCACTATTTCTGTCAAGGGCATCTGCTCACTAACCTTATTTTAAGGCATGGAAGAACTCCAGAGCTGGATCCCTCATTCACAGAGACAGTAAGTATATCAGCATCTGTGAATAGCCTATACCATCAGAGGAGTTGTTTTCAAGGATAAAGTAAATAAAACCTCCACAAAGTGTGAAAAAACAGTCTGATTTCTCATTCTGTCAGAATCACTAACAGTGGCTTAAATTTAGAATCACAATTGTACACCAAGAAACCTTTCCAAAGTAAATATGGCTTCTTGGACAAATGGATATGACAACTACACAGCAGCAAACCAGGTTCTACAATATTTGCACGTACAAAAATGCAGACTATGTTTGCTTCTACATATACACCTATGGTAAAGGTATGTAAAGGTGAGGTTTGAGAAGAAGAGGGACTTGTTGCACATTCTGAAATGTGTTGAGAGCAGAGAAACATCCACAGGAAAGCTGGTCTCATAAAGGTAAGCTGCTTCTCCGTGAGCACCTCTCTTTTCGATGTGCCCCTGCAGGTAAAGAGCACCTGTCCTTCTGTCCCTATGGACTTTACCCAACAAAATTCTTGGTGGAACAAGGGTGTCTTCAGAAGTCCCAGAGGAGGGACTGGCCAGAGGAAGCCTGCAGTAACCTGCAAGAATTTACCTCCTGAGAAAACAGACAATCATGAACTGACAAAAAAAAAAAAAAAAAAAAAAAAAAAAAAAAAAGACGATTGTATGGGTAATGAGCAGGCACAAGTCTGTATTTCCTGCAGAAAGGTCAAGATCTCTCCACAGAGGATTCACTCATTTATTATCTCTAAGGAGCCTTATACCACTGCAAGAGGGAATGTTTGAGAATTTTTTTTCCATCACTTAGCCCCCTCCCACCATATCTCACAGATCTGGCCGGGACCAAGAGCACTACTGACAGCTTCGCTTCTGGTTATTCCACATCTGTGGCAACGGGAACCAACATCAAGGCCACACTAGTCCACAGTCCACCAGACTGATGTAAAACCTGTACACAGCACATTACGTCTCAAATGAGACATGTTCTGCTGTAATATGGAAGAAAATAGACCCAGAATGATTACACATGGACTCGTGTCTACACCAGTTAACATCTGCCCTAGCTGGTTTTACTAATAACTGATTTAACTAGCATGTGCCACATTCAAAGCAGAATATGACTAAGTGCATCTGCCCTAGCTGGTTTTACTAATAACTGATTTAACTAGCATGTGCCACATTCAAACTTCCCATTAGTACAGGGACAACTGTATAAACTGTCTCAAAATAGGAGCTTTTCTGCTCAGGTTAGCAGCCCTCCTGTTGAATGAGACTGAGCTAGAGTTCAGTGGAATCCCAGGGAAAGGCAAGCATTACTATGGACTCTACAGACCCAAGTAATTCAACACTGATTAAAACAATTACCTTTGAGGAGGTGGGGGCAATGGCACGTAAAGTGGGGTGAAGCTCAATGTTTTTCTGACTGCTGTTGGAATTGGTAACAGACTTTGCATATTATATCACCAGGTTTTTCTGGTTGTATTTCACATGCAGTGTTTTTCTGCTTTTGACTTTGAGGAGTGAGGGGGAAGGCTCTAATCATATGGCCTTGTGCAGATGCTCCATTTGCACTTCTATTAATCCAGGCCCTCCTGGAGACGTCTGAGCATAGGCACAGCATGCTCTGTGTTTGAACTTGTGAGAACCCATACCACTGCTTAATAACTTAATACATATGTATAGCCTCCTTCAGACAGCCCTCTAGGAGGCAGAAGCAGGGGGAAGTGCTATTAGTTCATAGGCTGCAGGGCTCTATGTAAATGCATTTTGACAAGAAGGATACCTTGCCAAATGAAGAGACCAGTTCGTTATTGCTGGGCTGGAGCTTATTTAGGTTGTAAAGCTTGTTTTACAGGAATCTGTACACATGAGAACTCATATGGATCTGCTGGAGAATGTTTAAGGTGACTAGTAACTTTGCTTGCAGCACTTGAATACAGTATTGATAGGTACCACACAAATTGTCCTACAGGAACTTAAAATAATGCTGGGTCTTTGTCACCTCTACGTGTACCTTCTTTGTACACCTTCTCAGAAGGATACCCTACCCTGTCTCAGCAAAGTGCCAATATAACAAAAAACAGCAGTTTCCCCATGTTTGAAGTACTTAATGGCTCAGAATTGCAACCTGTGGATAGGACTGGGCTGAGATCTCTGGCTAAAAACAACCTTTCACTACAAAATAGTCAAAAGGAAAGCTTTCGTAGAAAACATGCTCTGAAGCCCATTTCTGCAGAACACCCACAAGAGTAGAGATGAAAAGACCCACAGATGTCAGCACAGATGGGTGAAGACAGCACCCACACACAGGTCACCGTATGGCCTGTGAGTGGCCCACATCCTGCCAGCACGGAGTGTGGCAAAACTCCTCCAGCCCTATCACACCCTGTGTCCTGTCCACACAGAGCCATCCTGAAACACCACATGGCCCCACACTTGCCCTGAACATGACCAGGAATGCGCTGAACGAGGCTTGGCCACTTCCAAAGTGACTAACAAAAGCAACAGGTATCTAACAAACAGGGGAGAGAGAGAAGAGGAAGGACTGGCTTTGGCTGTCCTTTTTTTTTTTTTTTCCTTCATCAAATTGCACTGTTCATTTTGACACAAAAACTAACCAGCTTCCCAAATGTTCTTTCTCCCACTCCTATCATAATTCCTGGTTTCCAGCCAGCTCCTGCAGATGTTCTAAGACATTAATGGAAAATGTCCTGCAAGGAGTATGCCATTTCAAAGTTTTCCTGTGCTTAAAAAGAGTGTCCATTATTTTCTCTATCCCCAACACCTCTCTGAAATCTCCATTAGAGACTCCTCCTCACAAGCCCAGCACCCTGTGAAACTGGCTCACACCAAATTCTAGGAAGAGGCTCTGAGATCTCCCATAAGAAAACAACTCTGTAAGGAGGAAAAGTAACCTCCTGGGATGACAGAAGGCTGCAAGACAAAATAGCCAAACAGGGCCGTAAGTGAGCTGGGCCATAGCCTTTGAAGAGGCAGCTGCAGACAAATGGGAAAATAACATGCTGCAAGTGACACTAAGAAAGGAAGATGAGAGCCCAGGTCTGAGAGTCAATCTTAGTCCATCAGGTAAAGAGAGCAGATACGTGTGGGGATAATTGGTGATGAGACACTTGAAATTAGGTACATGATAGGTTCACTGCTGCCTGGCCACATTCATTTTTGTTAGGCTCAATAAACACTGATGGGTGGGGGGGAGCTAAGAACATTTCCTAAATCTTTGCATCTTCCTGACGCATTTCCATGATTGTGTAATGTGCCTCGTAGACACAAAGACAATTGTCCTAGGCAGGCTCTTATCCATGCAGCTCAGGCATGGACAGGTGGCTGCAGGCACTGCTTGTGGCACGGTCCCTGCTCTCCTTCCTGCAAATCCCAGCAGAAGCACAGCTTACATATGGCCGTGCGCAGCCCACCTCCTCACCACACGTCCCCCTGACAGAATCACACACTTTGTCTCTCAGATGAAGATTTTCTTCTCAAAACTCACAAAGTGGGAGTGGGTGGTAAGGGAAGAAAGGTGGCCCACCAAACCTGTGGCTGTGAGGGTGGTGGGGCATGCCCTACAGGGGCAACACACCCAGGTCCAGAGCTGGCACCAGGGTCACACAGATGCAGAAAACAGCAGGCATTACACCTCTTTTCCCCT
This sequence comes from Heteronetta atricapilla, assembly GCA_011075105.1. Classification (NCBI taxonomy): domain Eukaryota; kingdom Metazoa; phylum Chordata; class Aves; order Anseriformes; family Anatidae; genus Heteronetta; species Heteronetta atricapilla. The sequence goes on from CM021738.1 coordinate 295,443, forward strand.
CTTCCCAATTAGCAATTGGTTATGTGAAGCCAGCCCTCAAAGCACTGGCACTGCCATTGGGAGATGCAATACCCAGCCTCACAGGGCTGCTCCTGCAGTTCTGCACAAGCCTTGGCTCCCTCCAACAACTGCAGGCACCAGAGCTCCTCACCGAGGCCAGCAGCACCTGCAGTTTCCCCTTTACCTTACAAGCTTCCTCCAAATGACATGAACCTGTACTTACTAATTTACATTAAGTTCATTTAACACCAATGCAAGAGACCAGGAGCATCTAATGAGCAAAATGTAACGAGCTACCAGCTACTGCTTAACATGTTCAGCTTATACATTCTTGCTTCATTCTCATAAAGCATTATTGTAGAATAAATGCTTTGCTCTTATCTTACAAAAGAAAAAAAAAATAAATTCTCCAAGTATTGTACTAATGAATAACAAAGGAATGAACAAACTTAATAATCTCCAATCTGGTTTTCCACCACACATAATGATAAGGATGCTGTGAATTCTATGGACAAAGTACATGAAGAAGCACCCACAAGTACTGAAAATTTAATTAAAAGTCAGAAAGCCATAGCAATGAAGACTCAGCAGAAAGCCATTTATTTTTAAAATCTAATATATTCTTTATGACTAAAGGCTAAAGCACACGCTGACTTACACATTTAGCTGTAACTGATTTAAGCTACTTGATTTTTTTTGCGCACAGGGTGGCGCTCAATTTGCAATGGAGTAAATTGGCAGAATTTAATTTGGTGGATTTTTTTTAAATCTGCAAAAAGAATCCTCATTAAAACCTCACGATAGGCTGTATACTTTTTTCATCATTAACTAGCCTAACTGCAGGTAAAAGAGATACAATTATGGATTTATATAAATCCTATTGTCAATTTACAGCTCAAAGATTGGTGAGTTACCTCATTTTAAATAGGTTATTTTTTCCCCTTAACCTTTCTTTGTTTTAATGAGGATTTGGTTTGTCATTGTCGGAGTGCCTGTTTGCAGGAAAGTTTCTCATCATGTGAAGGAGATGTAAGAAAGAAGGACAGATCTTCTGCTGAATTTCAAACCCAAGCAAAAACTGTGGCCTGGCAATTCAGCTTTTAAATATTCAGCCTTCATGAGGACAGATGGACCTCAGCTGCCTCTTCCTTACCCTTTCAGCCCCACAACTGCTCTATTTCTTATGTTTTGGGTCAGGAGGGAGGGAGCAAATAGAGTACAGTAGAGCAGAGCTCAGTTGGAAGAGACCCACAAAGATTAAGTCCGACTGCCTGACTGCTTCAGGGCTAACCAAAAGTTAAAGCATGCTACTGAGGGCATTGTCCAAATGCCTCTTGAATTCTGAGAGGCAGGGGGCATCCACTACTTCTCTAGGAAGCCTGTTCCAGTGCCTGACCATCCTCATGGTACAGAATTTTTTCCTAATATCCAGTCTGAACCTCCCTAGTGCAGCTTTGCACCGTTCCCTTGCATTCTGTCACTGATTATCAGAGGGAAGAGGTCAGCACCTCCTCCATATCACCTCCTCAGAAAGTTCTGGATAGTAATGGGGTCCCCCCTCAGCCTTCTCTTCTCCTAACTAGACAAGCCAAGTGTCTTCAGCCTCTCCTCATAGGACATGCCCTCCAGCCCTTTTATCAGCTCTGTTGCCCTCCTCTGGATGCCTTCAAGTACCTTAAAATCCCTGTCATGTTGAGGAGCCCAGAACTACACACAATATTCAAGGTGAGACCACTCCAGTGCTAAATACAGTGGGAGAATCACCTCTTTTGACCAGCTGGCTATGCTGTGCTTAATGCACCCCAAATGTGATTTGCCCTCTGGGCTGCCAAGGCACACTGCTTACTCATAATGAGCCTACTGCTGGCTAGCACCCCCAGATCTCTTTCTGCACAGCTGCTCTCTAACCCTTCATCTCCCAGTCTGTACCTGTACCCAACCTGGTGCTACTCCACAAAACAACACCTGTGAGCACTGTCATCCCTCTACAGACTGTTACCAATCCCTTTGATTTGAATGCTTTCTGAAATTTGCTCACAATTTAATCACTCATCTTCATTTTAAATAGTATCCCTTCAACATATAAAAATAGCTACAACAAGGCAGGCTGAGGGAACTGTTCACATAAGCAGACTGAAGAAAGAAATGAGACACACAAAGCAAAGGGGTTTGTAAGAGGGGCTAGATTTTAACCTTCCTTGGGGTGAGGGAATAAGCAAGGCTACTACTCTAAGCGCTTAGATGTTGAAAGCTGTTGTTTTTCTTCTTTGAACTTTTTACCAGATGTAGCAATTAAATGATATAGTTGTCTTGAGCTCATTAGCTGATGAGTTAATTATATACTAAAATTAACCTTTGCTAAGCTCTTAATAGAACCTCTTTTATCTGAGTAGCCACTGCCTATGTTAAAATTCTTAATGATCTGGGCTAAAATCAATAATTTGTATGACTTCCATGTATGAACTGGGTATTAGATGTATCTTTAAAATGTACTGTAATGATAACCTCAAGCTGAAATTGAAATAAAGATATTCCTTGGTGATTTCAAGGACAACACTTTCACCAGTGCAGAGGCCATCTAAGCCACTGAAGAACGTTGCCACTGGGGACAGCTCTCCTGCCTGCAGCACAAAGATAAATCAGGCTGAGACTAAGACCAAGATTTTGGTTTTTCAAATATTTTTGTGCAGCAGTCCTGTATTTCATGTTTATGGTCTTCCTGTACATACCAATGTTCAGTCAGGAGTTGCTATTCTCTTCTTTAAAACCTAGAGGAGGGGATTCATTTTGAGATCTAATATACTCCAATCAGCGATCAAAAGAAACTAATTTTGCCCCATGCAGAGACCATGTGATGTGCTTTTCCTCATATAATCAATTGCTAGCAGATCTGATGAGAACTCAGCAACCTTTCTGTAGTTCAGTGTGCGTTAAAGGTTTTACATTTAAAGGAGCTAAAGTCCAATTGTTTGACACTTTTAAAATGTATGTGTTCAACAAATGACAATTGAATATCTCTTACTGAATATTACTTTGTATGACTTCCTTGTATCAATTAGGAACTAATAAAATCCTCGGTATGAAGTGTCTGAAGTGTCAATGATCAATACTGATATGCTCCCCTCCCCTTGGGTTACCATTTCAGCCACCCACAGAAGCCAAACTTCATATACTTTCAGTGAACAACTCAGATATAAGCCATCTTTAAAACTGAAGACAACCTTTACTGATGAAGCCTAAAGGCCACTGAAATCCTCATAATTTTGTCAAGATCTGGGCCAGAATTCAGAAGAATTATTCTCCATAACCTTGACTTACACTGTCAAAAGCCAGACTGTCACCTTCAGGTTTGTTTTCTTCCTCTAATGCCAAAGAGCAGCTCCTGCTTGAGGGGTGGGCTCCCTGATAACATTAAAGTGTGGCTTGCCGCAGTGCCTTGCAGCCTGCACCACACCCCAGTTAGTCTGTGTGGAAGCCCAGAGAGAGATGAGCTAATGTGCAAGCCTGACCATCCCAGGTTGGGGGGAAATAATTAAAACGCTGACAGTTAATAGCTAGTTTTAGGTCTGATAACAAGTTTACTCCATGTATTTGTGAAATAGGAAGAAAATAAAGATTTCAGATTCACAATTAAGAATAAAATCATAGCCATAGAAGGTTTCAAGCATCTTCCAGCTATAGGAATTATTTGCATATGTCTGATAGCATGTCCCTCCTTGAGGTATTTACATTGCAATAGATTTGCATAGGGTGCCTAATTCTAAGGCCTCCCAGACATGCTGGAATAGTCAGTCTAAACAGACTGGCCTCTGATAACTGGGTCTTGCAGTAGAAGGTGCTATAGCTGCAGTAAGTCAGTTTGAACAGATTGGGTAAGGCAGGCTGGAAGATGGGAATTATCAGTCAAGATTGCTCTGTCAACAGGCAGAGTTCAATGCATGATAGCAGGCTGAAGGTTGTACTGTTCCCTGGAGCCAGTTTAATAAATAAGGTTATGGGCAAGTGACTGTTCAAGCATGAAGAAATTTTTGTTGATATATTCTCAGAAACTATTTTTTTTTCTTTAATAACCTGCAGGGCTACTCTTCGGCAAGACTACCAGTAAACTCTGATAGCCTAGGCTACAACAAGTTGAATCACACTCCAGTTCTTTAAAAATCTGCTTTTGTTACTCACTTGGTTTTAACTGTGCAGAGGAAAGCACAAGACAGACAAAGTAAAACTGAGCTCTAAAAGAGAGCAGAACAAGTTATCAGAGAAAGCTTACACCTCTTTAAAGATGCAAATTGATAATGGAGCTGTATATCAAAACAACAAGAGTACTGTTCATTTTTAAAAAGGTGCAAATTGCTAGTCTTCAGGCTTTTTTTAATGCCTTATTAAGAGTTTCTACCAGTGAAATTTTACACATTAAATGCCTGAAAAATTCAAAATATTGTACACTGAAGATACATAGCATTCTTCAGTCTTCTGAAATGTAGTGATCTCAACTACCAATTTCTGCCACTTCCACAGAACACTGCAGAAGAGTCAAAATAAATACAGAATAAAGAAAGACTTGTGTTTTGCATGACACTTCCAAATATCCACAAACAAGGAACACAACATAAAGAGGTTTGTGGAGCAGGACTTGCCCATGTCAAGCACAAGGCCCAGTAGGTCCACTCTGGGCAGAGATACTGTCAGAGAGAGGTGGGCCACAAAGTCAGGGCATTTCAGTGTGCTTGTCTGCAAAGCCCCAACATATTTTAAATTAAGAAAGTGATGGGGATACAGAAACACTGGAAAAGCCTAATAGTTGCCCCCAAAAATGTAAAGCTCTCAATGGTGGCACAGCTGAATGAAAAAGCCTCCACAAACCTCTCTTTCTTGTACGTGACTATGAGATATCAAACAAGGAAGTAGATACCCTACAGTGCTGAGTAGCCTCCCTCAATCTTCATCTGTAAAATATCAGATCCTGTAAATGGCCACTAAAATTATCTTCCTCAGGAACTTTCAGCACTCCAGAAATCCAATACAATCTTTCATCTCTCTCCCTCTCTCCCCCCTCTCTCTCTCCTCTCCCCCC
>CM021738.1:310513-318013 GCA_011075105.1 Heteronetta atricapilla
CCTCTCTCCCCCCTCTCTCCTCTCTTTCTCCCCTCTCTCTCTCTCTCCCCTCTCTCCCTCTCCCCTCTCTCCCTCCCTCTCTCACACACACCCTCTTTTTAAAATACAGTCTCCCTAGCCTCACCTACAACTCCTTTCAATTTTGTTTCTCACCTTCCTGACAAGAGGCAGAAGCAGGAATTAGCATCGTTTTCACAGCCTGCCCCTCTCCTCACATCTCAGGGCAGTGACACCACTCTCTCCATCAGTGAACCCAGAACCAGACCTGGAGCTGGCTGGAGACAGCCATAGTTCTGCTCAGCCAAAAGCATCCTCCAACTGCCCACAGATTTCAGTCTTTAATCCGTATTGTGGCCACAGTGCATTGACCTAAATGAGTGACAGGACAGAGTGCACCATGACTCTGCTCTGGGTATGGGGTACTCAAGAAATCTGATGGCTGCTTAATTTGACATAGATCCCCCAAACCGTAACACTTTTATAGAACTGGTGCTGGAGACATTCATTGAGCTGTTTGCCAGGCAGGATGGAACACTTTAGGTGAAGCAACAAAGTGGTGATTACCTCCCAAAACACCCATGGTCTCAGAAACACAGTTCTGAAGTCTCTAAGTATGCATTAGGGTAAGAGGCCAAAGGGGTGTCTTCTATTTTGGGGGGCTCAAATACCATCTTCACTTTCCTGCATCACATGCATGGCAAATCTTAGACCAGCCCCAGACCACCTTAGACCAGCAGGGGCTGGAGGAGGAAATACACCCAAACCTCAGATGAGTCACATGCAGGTAGTGGTCTGTCCACTTATTCCTCTTCTCTGAACAAAGGCTTTCATTCAGCCCACTTAGCTGGACTTCAAACCTGGTCTCTGTCTCTCAGTCAGTCCTCCTGCTGCCCCTCTGGCCAGCCTTCTTATTAGGGTGGGTCGTTATCTGTCCACAAATTAACTTTATAAAAGGATCAGTCACAGAAAAACCTAACTAAAGTTTGACCTAACTAACCAAACTAACCTTTTACCCTATGGAATCCCCTCCACGAGGATATGAAAAGTTCCCAGTTTCATGAAGGAAAAACTCAGCTTGCATGGGCAGAAAGCCTTTCTTTCATGACAGAAATTTGCAGTGATGCACTGGTGGAGGGAGGAAGGGAGGCATGGTTTTCACTAAGTTATAAAACTGGTAGAAAGACAAAGTTTTCTAGCTTTGTGTATAGATGAGATGTCAAGATTATTTGAAATATTTTTAGAGGTAAGAGAAAAAAAAAAAACAAAGATTAATAAATAGCATACAACATATGTAGGATGTAAAGAAACACCCTTATTTGCCTTTGCACAGAACAAAAATATATAAACATGAACATGCCAGGGATAAGGCATAACACTAAGCTACTGCAGTAATATGTGCTTTAGGTATGTAGCTAGGTGAGCTCGGTGGAATGGATGAACCCAGAATAAATGCATTACACCTTATTACTTGTCTCAATCCATGTGTTGCTTCTCACTGTCCTTTGCAGGTTCTTTTGTGTGCACAGAGTTCAAGAAAAATTCTGAATGTTACAAACCTATGAGCGAGAGTGGTATTCAGCTAATGGAAAAAGATCAAGTTTTCACCTTACTGTTGCCTCATTCTTTGCTTGCCCTTTTCTCCTCAAAAACACAAGCTGCTTTTCATTTTAGTGGACCAAGGAAACCACATCACCTCATGACTCTTTACTCAATTTTCACACCTTTTCAATTTTGGCTTCTAAAAGCCAAATGTACTACAGTAGGACTATTACTGTTCTGCCTGCTCTATCCTGTAGATAATTATTTTATATATTTGTTTGTATATATGTGTGTTTGTTCCCATATCCTGACCTGACTCTTAGACGTCAGTCTTATGACAGTCACTACTTACATAAAGACATGCTTTGCCTACCTGCTCTGATAAACTGTTTACCCTGGAGGGAACTGGACAGATAAGAAAATAACACACTGTGTTTCTATCAAACAATAATCAGCACAGTTTGACCAGTTATACACATGTGCAAGAAAACTCTAATTGCCATCACCGGTATGAAACCATCATCAGTATCCAATGTAGCTCATCTTAGCTACATTTCAGACCTTGCAGAGATAACTGCATTATACCAAGCAGATAAAACCCACACGTGGATTTATGTGCATGTTCTCCTGAGAATGCTTCAGTCCAGTGACCTGTACTGAGCAAGCCATGATCACATAAGTCTCTACTACAGAACAATTATCAGACCCTGCGTTTCACTGCAACTCCTTTCCAGATTAAAGTTAGTCCAGGCACATCTACAGATGCAGCAATCCCGTCTCAACTGCACAATGGAAATAAGGACTTAAATCCAACTTCTTCTATGTTGCTGAGTCATAGGCGCTTTGTCTGCACAGTCAAATCACAGTCCAGCTTCTCTCTCATTATAAACAATGGCCCAGCATCCCAATTCTAGACACTAACTTATTCTGCTGCTCCATAGTACGTTATTTGCTTTGGGATCCATTCTGGCTGTAACTCAGCTTCCTCAGCAATGTCAGTTGGTCCACCTGGGATATGGACATCTGAAGGTGTTTGAAGACTTATCTTCTTTCTGGAATGAGTACAAGCACAATCACAAGGGCAATCACTAATGTGCATTTCAAAAGCTCACCACCTGAAGGTGGCTTTGCTTAAATAAATGTTGGATGGAGTATTAGTTGCATGTTTACAGTCTCCACATTTATGGAGGGCTTGTCACGATCCTTTCATGGAATGTAATTCAGATTAACAAGTGTGACCAAATTAACCTGACCATCAGGCAAAGCAGTCAACTGCAGAAGAAACTTTCTTAAATTGTTGTAATCACTGCTTTGTCTAAAGTAATTACAACTAGGTAGAACAATTTCTTTACCTTAGCCCAGAAATCACAAAGCCAATAGAAGGCTGGAAATTTTGCCTTGTTTATGTGTTTGTCAGTTTCCTAATAACTATATGACAGATTAAATTAACTGACTCACCTGTTTTGTTGAGAAAAGGTTGAGAAGAGGGTTTTGAATATGCCTTTCTGGATTTTCTTCATAGGAAGCAGCAGCTGAACAGAAGAAAATTATGAAATAGATTTTTTAAAGGTAACTAAGACCCACCAGCATCTTCAGCCACTATGTCAGCATCCCCATGTTTCACAGTCAGTTGTTTTGTGTTGCTCATCCTCTTCACCTAGGCTAATGGAAGACTTTGCTCTGTCTGTCAAGAGTAATCCTAATATTAGGGGACTCCAGGCAAAAGATTGAACATGGCCTGGCAGTCCCTGGGGCTGTTTGATTCTGATTTCGCATCCATTGAATGAGCCCTTAACCTCACCACTTGAAGTTCCTTTTTGGCAGAATGTCAGATTACAAAATTGGCCTTGAGGAATGCCAGACTTTGCCAGTCCCTCTTCAACAGAAGATCCAGTTGTTTTGTCAGCAGTTATTCAGCCTTTGATATTCCCAGGTCACTTGTACAAAGCTCAGAGTAGAACTGAAAATCACTGCCCCACGTTGCATTTCCTTTGTCCTAAGGTACTTTCAAAATTGCTAGGGTAAGATCCTACCTTAAATGCAGGATTTTAAAATAATCCCAGTAATTCTAAAAACATGTATTTTGCATGATAGAAGAATTAACATAGGTAAATAATTTGCTTACTACTTCAACTTTGGTGATGCCAACAGGTGGAATTGGTTACAATGAGGCAAGACAAAGAATAGTGACTTGTTTCAACCCATAAAATTAAGGAAACGGACAGGTATTTCTAGACAGATCCACAATTCAGGGAATAACAGTAAACTTTGTTAGTTGAAAAGCACTTATACATATTTTGGTACCAATGTTGTCTTTTTATCAACAATTTAATTAATATGCCTGTTAACTGGCTAACCAACTGCCCAATGCTTTTCCATATCCAGCCCTTAATGGACTCAGCACCAATCAGTCACAGGTAACAGTACTTACCTAGTTGGCTCCAAGAGAGCTCCAAACTTTTAACCCTGAGTAACTCCCTGTAAAATAGCATGGATTTTAACTCCTTGTTGTTTGATGTCTGGGAGGAAAAAATATGTTTGTAGCACCTGCTGATGGGATGGTGTTGCAGAGCTAATGCCATCAAGATGGATTTTTTCTCACCATTCATTTGTTCAATATGTTCATTTCCTTCCCATTTATTTTAGTGTATGTATCTATGTGTACGTGTATAGATATATATTTCTTAGCTAGGGAAGAGGGACAGAACTGATTCTGGCTTCTCTTGAAATTCTGCAGGCTGTAGTTTCAAATCAAAAGTTCTTCATTATTGCTAGTCTTCCTTTGTATATATGTTGACAGTCTGTCTTCACATTAATAGTTATACTAAGACCAATAAATCCACGTGCAGTATCTCTCAAGGTATTTGTTGTGTAATTCAGTAGCACGTAGCAAAGAGCAGCATGTGAAAGTCACAATTTTGGGTGTTTTACTTACCTTTCTCCAAGACCATCCCAAAAAGAAGAGGATGTCAGTTTCAGATAGGAATGATTTTTTTTCAGACAGAAATGAATTTTCAGACAGGAATTTTTTGCTTGGCTAAGACATGTGGGCTTTTGTTTTACCTAGTAAACTGTTTTTATCTCAACCTGCTCCTGCCTCCCCGCAGAGCTGCACAGCCACATCCCACTCACACATGGCCCACGGAGGTGGCAAGAATTGGATCTCTGCCTGTAATATTCAACTTTCAGGCAGTTCAAATAGTAGAAGGCCACACAACATATCTGAGACCTCCCTTCAGCCCTCCAACCCACTAGGAGTAAATATGCAGTGTTTTAAATTCAGTTCTCAATTCACAAGCTGTCTGTGGGGTCAGAGCTTTAGGGACTCAGTGTGGCTATTGCAGTGTGACACAATGTACAGCAGCATAAAAAGGTCACTGTCATTCTATAGAGAAATCAATATACTCCCTCAAAAACCTATTAGGGAAACTATAGAATATGACAGGAAGTTTAGAAGAGCACCCACTGCTGTGCCTTAGATCTGAGGCACAGGAATGCAAGTGGGAGAGCACTTCTCAGAGAGCAATCTCCATTTACACCACAAGCACAATTTTCTTCCATTGACTAGAAGCTCAAGAATTAGCTAGAGCATCTCCAAGGTGTCTCTGAATCATTCTGAAATCAAAAGTGAGAATAAACTTGGACAACTCAAAGAAAAGAGAAAATACAAGAGATGAAAGGACATGGAAAGCTTTCCAAGTCAACTCAGACAGCCAAAGCCACATTACGGCTTACCAAAGCAGTGCATCTTCCAATACATTCAAGTGTGCAAGATTCTTATTTTTGTTACTTTGTCACAACAGCTTTCTCTGAGGAGTCTTTTCAGCCCTGCAGCCCCTTCTTATGTATTTGCCAAAGACAATAATATGGGAAAATATGGATGAGTTAGCCCTGTAGCTGTACATCATTACCCAGATGTGAGAAAAAGACAAGTACAAGTTGGTTTAATATGAAAACTGAAGTGAAAAAGGTAAATGTGTTGTGACCTTAGATCATATGCCACTGCTTTCTGAAGTAATCTTTGTTGAATTCTTCTTCCTGGTTCTTGATTCTTGTTTTGCTAAAAGTTGTGTGAGGCTCACCTCTCCTCCCTCACTGAGCAGGCTGTTGGGTGCAGCCCTGCCTCTTCCCCTCACTGCAGGGCATGCCTGCACTCCCATGGGCTTCATCCTTCTGTCTGCAAGCGTCACTGAGAAACAGGCTAAGCAAGAGCAACACAGATTTCCTCCTCAGCAGAAACATTTTCCTGTGGCACTCACAGCATTAAGCTACTCACTGGAGTGTCAGAATTAAGGTCATTACTATAAATCAACAGATATCTTTTGTGTTAATATAAAAAAAGTAGTGTAATCATCTCTTGTCCACATACAGGGAGGAACTGCAGTACTACAAGATCTGTTGTGTTCTGTGGTCCCCTTTTGCCTTTTTTTTTCCCCTCCCCTTTCTGGAAAGGAAATGAGCTGAGACACCACAAAGAAAGTCACCAGCCTCTGAGCTACACCTTAAATGTTACTCTACCAGAAAACTCCTCTGACTTCTGTTAAGAATAGCCAGCACAATGCTGGCACAGAATACCATAGTTATTTATTAACTGTAAAATAATGGTCTCTTATAGGTATGCGTAAGCATTACAAACCATCAGGAAAGACTGGAATTTTGACAGTATATTGGAGATAGATGGCTAAGCACATGCATTTCAGTTCTAGATGAGAATAAAATGCTCCCCACCACCCCAAGATATTCTTTTTGGTTCTACCTTCTTTAGCTGTTGTAGTAGATCAAATTCCTTCTCACTGAAGGAAAGGAAAAAGAAGGTGTCAAACTTTCCTCCAGGTGAGGACACATCACCATGTTAATGGTCAGGTTAACTCTGCTGTACTTCCCCCAACCTTGGTTTGGGAGGGAGGTAATCTTTTCAGAGATAACAGTCTTTGTTATAGCTGTGATATTTCTGTGGAAGGTACTATTCCCACCTTGGTCACATGAGGCACTCTGGGTTCTTTAAACATATCTGAATTCACAGGTATTTGTTGCTAGGGAATGTGCCCTGGGAGGCAGCAGTGGGGAGAGCAGGCTGTAAGCTCAGCTTGGTGCAGGCACCCTGGCAGCCCATAGAGCTTCCCAGCACTGCATCAGCCCTGCATGGTACAGACATTGGGTATCAAAGAAGTATCAGCAGCAGACACTGGGTTTTAAATAAGCCATTTCCTGGCATTCTGAAACATAAATTGGAGACAGCAGATTATGGATAGCATTCTGCTTAAATTGTGAGTCTGTGCTAAAAGTGGTATCATAAACCAGCGCAGTACAACCCTGTGTTTACAGAGTCTCTGTGGTTTGCAAATAAAATCTGCGTATAAGCTTTTTAAAATCATCCTCTTGCAGCTACTGGAACCCAGCTTAGAACCTGCAAATCAGTCTGAGCCTGCATCAAGGTGCATTGTCACCACCAATAAAGTTAATGGTCTAGTGGCTGGCCTCCCCTCTATACCTGCATGCCATGGAAGGCAGCTGCAGAAATGCAGAAGGTGTAAGCAAGGACCAACACTAGATTTGTGATTGAAACGTATTTCCTATTCATACTAACAATACCCTAGTCAGAATAACACCCTGATTACTCTCTTATAGTTGTATTGGTTCTGTAGCAGAAATGAATAGAATTAAAACCTTAACTCTGCCATTAAAATAAGCAAATAGGACTGGAATACAGGAAAAGGTCTGCAGAGTAAATAATTGCTGCTTTGATCTACTGCTTTTAAGAATACAGCACACATTAAATTCAACTCCTAAGTGAAAGAGGGTCAGCAAGCAGAATTTCCACAATAAAAGCTCTGTGGTTGCAGGTGTTCAGTCACATACATCATCTCCTCCCCTGAAGATGAATACCAGGATTTGCGATCAACTTGACACAAAGGATTGTACTGCTCACAGCAGGATTTGTTTACATGATATCCTCTGTGA
>CM021738.1:323013-353013 GCA_011075105.1 Heteronetta atricapilla
CAAACAGCCTCTTAACTAAAAGATGAATAATAGGCATTCATTGGATGCCTGAGCCTTAAGGGGTTTAAAACAAATATTTTTGTATGATCACAAACGTGTATATTTTTTCCCACTAGAAAAAGACATATTTGGCTAAAGACTAATGGGCTGAATACAAAGCTTTTTGTCTGTTTCTCACTTTCTGGAAGTTTTTGAGATTACCATTTCACTTCTAGGGAGTAAAATATAGGTAATAATAATAATGAAATATTAAAAGTCACTTACCAAGTGTATCCAGTATGGTAGTCAACACAAACTACAGAGGAGAAAAAAAAAAATCTTTCTGAAATGGTTGTAATGAAATCCATGGTTCCACCCCTACTGCCGATATAAGCACTGTGTAGAAGTATGTACCACTTTGCACTGTGGATCAAGTACACAAAAGTGCAGACACACAAAAAACTCCTTCTCATGAAGTAGCTGGGTCCCTCCAAGTTATGCTTAGGTGCTCAGCATCAGTTTTTACATTTTTTTCTTCTCACACTGATGATGATGCACCTTGTCAAACAGCTCCTGAGGCAATGACTTGGCATCATCTGCCAGGGGCTCAAGCACAAAGGCTGGTGCCCTGCTTTGGTTCTACTTGGGTTGTGTTGCCTCAGTTCTCATCTTATAAAATGGTATCAGTTTCTATTTACATGCGAAGAAAAGTTGGTTTACCTGTAATGTAACATACGGCTGTACTGATAATAACATTCTAACTTCCTAAAAGTTACTTGTGCTGGAATTGTCAGCTACTATGGCTTCTATTTTGATTAAGTTCCTGTTTGACAGAATATACAGTCGACATTATTTCTTAAGCAAAATATTTACTGAGAGAAGGCAGATACCATGTATATAAATTTTCTTTAATATTATGACTTCCAGGTGACAGTCTACTTATATTCTAAACCTCACTTTTTCATTATAGAAAGTGTAGAGAGTGTAAACCATGGCATAATAGTCTAATCTTCCAAATTGATGGTTCTTTATTTTATTTTTGCTTACAAAAGCATGGATCATCTGAAATATTGCCTGCATAAATGTATCATTTTTCACAAGCTAAAATTTGTAATCATTAAGTTGATTAATCAAATGCTGTTATAAAAAATGGATTGAAACACAAAATACTCATCCAAGGTGCATATAGTGAAGAGATTAATTTGAGGAACAGGACAACCAATTTAGTATAACACTATGTTCATGCTTTATTTAGAAAGCCATCAATTGGTGTATTTTTCCTTGATGCACTATTTTGTCTTTCTAAACAATAAAAAGGCAATTTGCTCCAAAGCCAATTTGCTTTCAGTAAACAGGAGGGGTTAGTTAAGTGCTGCCTTGCTCTTCGATTCTATAAACTGCAACCTTGACCAGAGTGCAAAAAATAAATTAATGATGGAATAGAGTTTTCAGTGGAATTGCTCCTCTCAGGTTATCACTAATTTCCTTTCTATAATGTAATTATAATTCTGGTAGCAGGAGTGACAGTAAGGAAAATCTCAGAAGTGTTTCATTCCTTCATTATCTTGGATCTCTCTCTCTTTTGGATTAATATGGTCCATACGCAGACACAAGCTTCCACCACAAACTAAGTTGCAAAGACCCTTAATCAGCTTTTACTGTTTAAGAAAGTAAAAAAAAAAAAAAAACCCACAGATGAAAATATGTGTCAAGTTATCCTATTCTAGTAGTAGTTAAATTCGTGGGGCTGAGATTCATTAAAAGGACATACAGCACTGCTGCATTACCTTAGCAAACACTTGGTATCTTAAGTGTTATTAAAAAACAACATCCAGAAAAACCCCATCATTTCATCCATCAAATTATATGGCACTGCTGAGATAGGATAATAGATTGATTGGCCATACCAGAGACCAATGCCATCTCATGGGCTCATGCAAAGGCTCCTGAGGCAGCCCCAGGGTGTACCCCATGGGTGTAAATAATACAGGCTGGAAGGAAACACACACCCTGTAAAGTTGGGGTAAACCAGAGTGATCCATGTCAGCAACATTTTGGACACTGTGCGGTCCTGCTTATTTCTTGCTCCTAGCAGCTCTCCTCCATAGCAGATCCTTCACAGGACGCAGTACCACCTGTTGGACATGCAGACATGCACACAGACATTCACAATCTCCCAGTTACGGTAACTAAGACTTTTTAAAACACTAACTTATCAAAAATACATGAGAGGAAAAAGAAATAATGTGGATGGTATCCCTTACTAATAAGGCACTAATGCATAATTATTATAATACACACGCTTCTCTCCACAGAGGATTATTTGTAAACACTGAAACAGCCTAGTTTGCATTGGAGTCATATGTACAAATTATTTTTCTTCTGCAGTTTGTGGTGGTTTGTTTGTTTGTTTTTCCCCTTATTGCAGTGATATTTAATGCATTTCATAAAATTATGTGCAGTCATTTAAAACCCTGAAGAAACCTGGGCCTTGGCTACTTGCTGCCTTAAATGAGCATACAAAGAGAAATCCCTGCCTAAACTCAGAGTGCAGCTGTTTATAAAGCATTCAGTTACCCCAAGTATGATTTCCAAGAGCATGTGTTTTAGGAGGAACAGTAATGGAGCTACCAGAGAAAGATCTGATACGAATTAGGATTAAAAGATGGACAGTAGTCCAAAAAT
The DNA here is from genome assembly GCA_011075105.1 of Heteronetta atricapilla. Lineage (NCBI taxonomy): Eukaryota > Metazoa > Chordata > Aves > Anseriformes > Anatidae > Heteronetta > Heteronetta atricapilla. The sequence continues at coordinate 325,678 of CM021738.1, forward strand.
TATGTTTTGGGATGAGGCCACTGCCTCACCATACCTGTTCTCTTGCAGTCCCGAAATCCGTGGATGATCCGTCCATGGGCACCTCCCCACTCAAGCAGAATCCACAGCACTGTGTCGAGAGAGAGACAGAATAGTGGAGATTGCTAGATAAAGGAGGCAGCATTACATGCCAATTAAAGATGAATAGCAATAAGTTGCAGTATTTTAAAGGAGAGAGACATGTCCCACTTGCAGCACAGCCATCCTTCATAACTTAAAAAACCAATGAAGTTTATCATACTACAAATCAGATTCATTTAAATAGCTTTAGCTTATGGATCACACTAAATAATACCACCTGAGAAAATGTAACAAGGGGAGTGAAATTAGGGATATAAAAAGCCCTTGAGGAAATGTAAAACATGTATTTTTCTGCTGCCTGAATGTGCTGTACTTCAGGAAACATTCTCCATCACCTTGACAGTATGTTTCCTTTTTGTACACTGAAGTTTATTTGTCTGAATTATTAATGCTGCTTTTGTTTGTATCTATATCTTAATTTTCTTCTTTTCATTCACCTGTCATGATTGTTTTGATTCACATCCCAGGATGATGCACAAAATATTTCCTTTGGAAACACTGTAGTGTCACCAATATTTTTGCTCTGTTAACAGATGATTCTGTCTTCACAATAAAATCAGATTCTTTCTTTTTTTCATGAAAACTGTCAATCACTAAGATTATGCTTTAAATGCATTGAGCGGATAAAAGATAGAATTTAAACTACATATCATATGTCAGCAGAGAGCATTGAGCGCCCTGCAAATAGAGAAAGCAAGTCTATTCTTCTAATGAAAAACATGCCCACAGCAGCAAAGCAGGTATCCTCAAACAATTAGTAATGTTCATGGCGACTATTTTGCATATTATTTGGAGTAACACAGCTGTGCTAGTGTATTTGTTATTTGCAGAATGAAACAGAAATAAACTGAATGTTTTATGTGTTCAGTCTTATTCGTAGTTTCTTCTGCATAGGCTAAAATTCTGGAAAGCATAAAGATTCATTTGTGTTTAATATGCAGTAAGAGCAGACAAAAATGAAGGTGAATGATTGCAGGTGTTAAAGAAATGCCAGATGAATGTCCACAAATTTTACAGTATGGGGAGAAAAAAAAAAAAAAAGTGGGAAGATCTTATGATATTTATTCTAAAACTATTTCACATTTTCTCTTTGGGGAACACATAGAAAGAGCATTCTGCTTACCTAGAATTTACCTGGAACCCCTTCCTTCCTCACCAGACCTCCGCACCACCTCCACCTCTTTTTTCCCCCCTCCCAAGTATGCCTACCCAATTTGTGTACAAAATTCAGAAAGATTCCCCTGAAAACACAATATTGAGAGACCATATGTACAAACAGCGCAAAATTTCAAACAGACTAGCCTCATTGGATTTTTTTTTATTTGTCTTTGATTTCTTTCAGAAGGATAAAATGAAAGGGACAGTGATACATATTTTAAGCCCTGTGAATTCACAATGGGGCTTTAGAATAAAGAGGTAAAAACCTTTGAACTAAACAAAGGTCCATCATGGTGCACTTCTTTTTCACAAGCACCTTATAAAGGAAATTATGCCAGACAGAGGGCCCAGCTGTCTTTTGCCACTACACCTCTCTGACACAACACACCACCATCATTCCCAGCCCCTATCAATCTACTGTGTGCCATGTCATTGACTCCTCTTGGACCTGGTCTCTTATCTCATAGAGCTGTTTTTTAGTCGAATGCCCTGTGAAAGTATCCACTCATGAGCTTACCTCTGAGTGTCTCTTTGTACTAACCAAAGCCTGCAGTCTAGCAGGCTGCATTAACTTGATTAAAGTGGTACCATAGACAGTTGCTTAGGCTCTTATTTTGCTCTTAGATTAAAGACAAGAAAACCTCCTTCTCTCAAGGTGTTTTTTGCAAAACTGTAACTTTCAAAAGGGTCAGCAGAAGACAAAGGCTCCTATAATAGAAGGAAAGAGGCTTTTATAACAAATGATTTCTAATTGCTCCTTTGTTCCAAAAAGACAGCAGTTATACCAGCTGAAACATAACAAGCCATCAGCATTTCATGATGGAGAGCGTGCATGAAGGGCTGCAGAGAAGCAGCTTTCAGTAAGTTCCAATCATTTCAAAAACATTATTTCCTTGAAAATAACACCTTATTTAATCAATTTAAATCCAGAAGAGAAGGACGTCTAACCAGCTGTGCATAATAGCCTATACTCACTAGCGGGCTATAGAGCTACTTGTGAATTCTTCCCATTGCATCTCTAAGGAGCAGGGTGGGGAAAGCGCTTGGGCATGGCTCTACACCTGTGTATGATTTTTCATACTGCTTACCAAATAAATCCTAATGAGGAAACCAAAGGGCCAGATTCTGGTCTAGAGCCATGGAGTGGATTATTTCCGTTTTTACAGAGATGTGAGGGATATTAACAGTCACAACACGGCTCACATTTGCAGCAGATAACCTTTAAAAGCACAACTGTCTTTGGAAAAGCAATCACTCTTCATGTTTAGCTGCTACAGCTATAGACTTCAGCAACCTTCTGCAGAACAGGGTTGCATTCTTTTTGGAAATGGTCTGCTCATTAGCAAACAATAGCGGCCTTAGATTTTCTGGAAGTCTCTGCATGAAATTGTGTCTGCATCTCCCTGCATGAATGTGCACCAGTAAAGCTGCTTATCTCTAGGTGTAGCCCAGAGTGCATTCAATCATTACAGTGGCTGCACCACAAACCTGGCTCTTGCTTAGGCCAATGCTTTTGTAGTGTGCATGGCTGCAATGACTGCAAAACTGAGAGACCGTTTTAGGTTCCAGCCTGATGTATTAAGCTGTATGTGGATAACATAAGTGGAACAGAAAGATTTCCTGGTGGCATGTCACCTGGGGTCAGAAGTGAGAAGGGAGGAAGCTGCACTCACCGGAGGGAATGTGATTGCATGAAAACTTTTGGAGGATCCAGTGACCAAACCAGCAGAGGACTTCCTCTCACTGGAATCACAGATATTGATGGCCTTGGTCTCTAGACCATCCTCTTGTTCTACAGATCTGGGGAAAGGGCACTAGGTGAGAGACGGGGCAGGAGGCAGGGGTGTGGAACACGAAAGGAGGACATGGGTGAAGTATGTTTGCTTTGGCAGGTAATTCCCATGGGTCACAGTGTGACAGCAGCCTGTGAAAACTGAGCTTTTGGTTAAGGCTCTCAGGAGATGTGGGCTCAATTCCCACATGATCTTAGTCATAGTATCAAGAGTACAGCAGGGAGATCTCAGAAAGTGTATGAGCGTCTAAGGACACAGAAACCTGTACATGCTTTGAAGACCCCAAGTACCTGTTGCATAAGGATGCACTTCTTGTAAAACCTTGATGCAAACAAAACCCACAGAGGGGACACTGGATGAGGACTCTCTCTCACCTCTGTGGTACCAGGCCACCTTCTTCTCCCAGGTGTGGTTGGCTCACTGCTTGGACAGATCTTCACAGTAGATGTGCCTCTGTCCTCCAGTGCCCAAAGACATTGCTGTAATGCAAGCGTCAATTTCCTTCATCAAAAAGGAGAAACAATCATTGTCGCACTATCACTCTTCCTTCTAGAAGGTATTGTCACCCTCTGCTTGGCTGGCACACCAGCCGCCTTCCCCTCCCCTCCCTCCAGAGAGGGGCAAGGTGACTTTCTGAGGCAGGAGCTGTGCAGCTGCTCTGCAAAGTGCTGCAGACACTTTGCCACAATAGGAATAATAATTACTAATAGAATATAACATTAACAAAGAAGAGATGAAAGCTCTAACGGCATTTCTTCGGGAAAAAAAAAAATGAAAGAAAGAAAAAAGAAAAAAGCAAACAGAAAACAATTTTCCCCTTGGAAAAAAAGGAACATTGATTACTCTTAAAGGGACCCTCTCAACTTCCCTTTGAGGACTCCCATTGATCTCAGATCTGTTTTCCCTCACAGGCAAAAAAGATAAGTATTCTCTTGACATTCTCCTTTCTTCAGCAGACTGGGCTAACAGGGAGATTTCTATTTCAAATATCCATGTAGCTATGATGTGCTCTGGACTCAGCTCATGCCCCTCTGCAGATGTGCAATAGCACTTTGACCACTAAGTTTTTCTTTCTACCAAAATACACAGTGAGAACAATGATGGTGATGTTCCCTTTGCCATGCATAGGGATTCTGCAAATGACTGAGTCACACATCTGAGTTCAAGCATAAAATTGATTTGGGGAAATTAGTTCAAATGGTGTCTATATATTTGGGTTCTTTCAGATCAAAGCTAGCAAGCATAACAGCTGAGGTCCAAAATGCCAATGAGACATATGCAGAGACCACAATATTCATAAACTCCGATTCCTTTTTGACAGAAAATAAAATACAGGAACATGATGTATAGACATACATATTTTGTTATAGGGTACCTTAAGAACAGTTGCTGCTAAAAACAGATTTCTACTGCAAATGAAGCACCATATCTTTACTCAGTTCTTTGTTAATTTAGAAACTTCTAATTTAATCAAATAGGGACCATATCCCCTGGAACTCCTCTGACAAAAGGGTTCCCCAGAATCACGGGAATTCCCTGAATCCATTTTAAAGTAATTTACAGCAGTGATGACTGACTTAATATAGGCATCTCTGAGTATCAGAAAAAGAGAAAGCATGACAGTGTGCAAGAGAAAGAGAGCTTCACTTTTTCACAAGTAAAGCAAAGAGAGTTGTACCTGTCCTGAAGTTTAATATAAATGGAGTCAAGATCTCTCATATCAAGTGTGGACCTGCTTGCTTCCTTCATTTCCTTTCTCTCTTGTTATGTGCTGACCCCATATTTAAATGAAATACATACAGTAATTCTTATGGAGTCTTTTTGATTTACATGTATTAACAAAAAGGGGCTATTAACTTTAAAGCTCTGCTTGGGGCAGTACAGAGAACAACAGACTGCCATTAATGCTGGGCTGAGACATGAGAGCAATTGATGGATTTTCCTGGACACACCAGCGAGATGCCAGAAAGCCATTACCTTGGAAATATATCCAGAGCAAGGTCATCAAGAGCTACCAGTACTTCCCAAGTCTTTAGACAGTAAGAGTTGTCCACAGAAGGAAAACTGCATGATCATGTCCCATACCCATCACAAGTATCACAATCCCTCAGCTGCTAAAGAAAAGCACCAGGTTGATTCAGAAATATTTGAGTGACTACTGATCAAGCCCATTTACTCTTCTTTAATTGCTAACAGCTCCCACATGACTCACCTGAGGCCACCTGGGCAAACTTTACTGTTTAAGCCTTGAAACTTTTCACCTGGCCTTCTGCCCCAGCCAGCATGGTTAAAGGGTCCTCCTCTGACAGCACTCAGCACTGTGCAGATCCAGCTCTCCAAGACTCTTTCTCAGACACCTTCAAAGCCTCCAGCTTAACACGTAGGGCAAATCACATGGACCAAAAAATCATACTAGCCAGTGTCTTTCTGCAGACCCCTGAAGTCCTCAGTGAGATAGACCTGGCAATTGTGAGGAACTCCTGCCTTTCTCCTGCTGGAGCTGCTACCTCCAGCCAGACCCTGACCACTGTGGCCTGGAGGAGCAGCCAGTGCACAGCCATGTCCCCACACCACGTGCCTGGGAGCAACCACTCTCATTGAATATGACCAGTAATGCCCTGGGGTTATGGATCAAGCTCATCAGAGAGGGGCCTGTGGGGAGGTTGCCTACAGAAGCACAGCAATCTGGGTTGGAAAATGCTGCTGGAGATCACCCAGCCCAAAGCCACCTGACTGAGAGCCAACCTAGAAGTCCTACAGAGCTTCTCTCAGTACCTGTGCCACTGAAGCTCAAGAAGACCTAGGCATTTCACAAGGGGGAAAAATATCTTTTTAATAGTTGCAGAATTCACCTATTTATTTCAGATTTCACACCTTCCTATGTAAATTTGCTTCCAACATGACAGAGCTGGTATACAGTGTTTTAGTGAATTGGGTGCCCATTTTTTGTTTTAGTCTGAGAGTAAAGTGATGATACGCACATATGTGTAATGTAGCACAAAAGCATGTTTACTGAAGCATATGACCACGATGTGCCAGTTAAAAAAAAATAACAAGCAACAAATCTGTTTCATCCGTAGCCACAAATTAGAAACCATAACTAGCTGCTATTTAGATCACGACCAGAGCAGTACTTTTGACTAAACACAGATTTGCAATACAGTCTTCTTGTATTTGTCCACACTGGTGGATTGCCAGTGATTAAAAGCTGAGCATGCATGTGTGCTAGATGTGCATCATGTGTGATAAGGGGTGTGCATGTGTGAGCATGCTCAGCACAGGCTTTAAATGCTATTTTTTAACATTTCTTTAAAATGGCTTTAATTCACAGTTGCTGAGAAAGAGGTTTCAGAAGCAAATGCTAAGAAAGAAGCTGTTCCTTAGGACACTGGTGTAAATTTGTTACTTTAAAAAGAAAAAAGAAAAAGAAAATAATAATAATAATAATAAAAAAAACCTCTCCATCTCTACCCGTGAAATGGCTACAAATGGGTGGGCTGCCATTAACTTTTGTTACTGGAGTAGGTGCCTGTAAAGGGCCAGGTGGTGTTTATGCAGATGAACGAGCATGTTACAATGTGTTCTTCCTTTTGGATAAAACATTAGCGTATCAGATGTGACAAATCAGATGTTCATCTTCTGCACGTCTGCATTATTTTACATTGAGAATTAGATAATGTGCTGGCTTAGCTTTTTACTTATTTTTTTTCCCTTCTTCTTGAGAATAATTTTATACACAAAGTTCTCCCCACACTCTGCATAATCATAGTCTCACCGTATGTCTAACCAGCAAGGTATTATGGTAATTGTGTATTTCCAGGTAGCAGCTTTGCATTAGATTGAAGTATACAGTGTTTAACACGGTGCGTAATTATTGTGAATCAGAAGTAATGGGCCTACATGGTTTTTTTTTGTTGTTTGTTTGTTTGTAATTCAGTTTTCCTGCTGGAGTAGCAGATAGTTCCCATATCTCCAGCAGCAGCTGAAAGGTAAATATTAGAATGTCTTACAACTGGAGCTATACAAATAATTGAATCCTCAGTTCAGTGGCTAAACTGGAAAAATAGCCCTTCATTTTCACTTGACAAGGACGTAGTTTTCATAACGAAAGGAAATAAATAGGGTTGTGTGCTTATGACTGTTTTAGTTGTATTTAACTACATTGGGTGTCAAAACAACAATTTTAAATCTAAAAAAAAAAATTTAAAAATCAAAAACTTATTTCATTTTGTCTATTTTGTCTAGCTGAAACAATATAAAGAATTAAATCATCAGAAAGTAGCATTTTTAATGAGAGAAATGTGTGCTTGACATATTTCACCTCGCTGACTCAAATGCCTAGCATTTTACATGTCTTTGACTACTGGACCACAACTGTCCAGCCATTTTTATATTATCTTTTTATACTGCCAAATCAGGGCAGTTTCTACTTACAAAAGGTTGAATATGGTCATCAAATGACATACTCTTTGCCCATAGGTCATGTATACTTTGCCAGTAACTGTTCACAAAGAATTAATGTCTGCACAGTTACTTTGGAATGGTTCAAAGCCGTTTGTAGGCCTAGCTCCTTTCTTCCACCAGGAACACAGGCCAGCCTAGGAGGAAAACCACAGATCCACATTTTCTTGTACTGGAGAAGGACCACAGCAGCACCTAAGCTACATCCAGGCACCTCTGAGGTACAGGGCCAAACCCATTCCATTGAATTCAATCAGCGGGAATACTTTGGCCTTTATTTTTGTAGAACTGATAAATTGGTGGTTGTCTGTATTAAACATACAGATTGTGAGTACAAGTCAAAGTTCACAAGGGCTCAGTGGGCCCCACAGTTGCACAAAGGCCTTGCTGCCTGTGGGAGGTGAGCACTGGTGAGACACCACAGGGAGGACCACACATCAGGCCTACTTCACAGGCTTTACTGGAGAAAGACAAGTCAGGCTCTTCTTGGACAGCAGGACATCCTTTCTCAGCAGAAAGCTGGACTGTCCAGAGTCTGAGAAGGCCTCATCTTACCCAGGGTCCAGCTTACCCATACTGTATGTGAGTCATGGGATTTGAAAAATTCTATTAGAACGAAGGACTTTTTCACAATTAAATAAATGCATTTATGGCTCTCTGAGCTTCACTTCACTTGAGTGACATCAACAGAGTACACAACTGCTCCAGTTAAATGCATAGCTCATTTCTGTCTACATCTTGTAGACAACATGTTCAAATTTATTCAAAACCAAGGCTGTAAAAGAATTCATGTGACCCCAGCAGAAGCACTGTTTTTTCAACTTAACTAAGAAAAGTGCTGCTGGAGAAAATATAGCTAGTGAAACAGCTGTCATTTTATCTTCCTGTACATCATCTTGTTTTTTTTGGTTTTTGTTTTTGTTTGTTTGTTTTTTATAGAAAAGAAAAAACAATAAGAGTTATCAATCCCCCTCCAAGACTTACTCAGATCTGGTTTAACACTGCAGGTCTCAGCACGTATAACTATGATTTCCGCTAACTGGTCTCAGCCTAGTATTTTCACACCTTTTTTGTACTAAATGCTTACAACTGGTCACTCTACTAGAAGCTGTCACCATGACACCTTTATTTAGAATCTTAACAAAACAAAGGCATTAGAAATGAATCTCAAAATAATCTTTTTATTGTTTGCAGTGCAATAAATTCCTGCAAATGCATCCCATTACCATTTTATACAATTAAACACATAATGCCTAAGTGTTAAAGTATCAGCCCAGCTGGGTACAGATGTGGTACACGGCCAGTCTGAACAAATCTTGGCTGTCTTTTAATAATTACCTGAATAAAAGTAAAAATAATGAAGTGCTGTAGATTGCTTATCCAAACTGGTAAAAAGCTGTTTGCAAAGGATAACTACAAGGGGAGTGAGACACTGGGCTTTGCTAATAAATAATTCTCAGAAATATCAGCTCTCAATTTACTACTCATACACAATGGGCCAGTTGAAACTTGCACGGTAAACCAATTTGCCACAGCTCTTGTTTTGAGTCTTTGTGAAGCTGCTTTGTGAGCACAGTGGGGGCTGCTTGCACATATCCCTGGAGTCAATCAGTGGGCCTTTGTTTCCTGCTGGTCAAAAATATCAGGTGGCTTTGAAAGTCTAATTATCAATGAAAAATTAAATTCAGTACAGGAACATAGCCAGGAGCTGCCCCCTGCCTTCTGCCCTCATTCATGTGGTATGAGTATCAGGATATTTGTTATAATTCAAGATATATTCAAGCCAAACTGGGGACTTTAGGGGGGAGGGAGGATGGGGACGACATGAAGCACATAAACCTCAATGTGAAAACAGGAATCAAGAGCCTCACTGGAGAATCAGCAAAACTAGTCTTCCACTCTCTTGACGAACAAGGAGTGCAGCCCTAATTGTGCCAAATGCTGCCTTGGGAGTGGCACCCAGCCAGGCAGCTCTCGTTAGGAGTTGTAATGCCTGGTCTACACCTAGCACTGCTCCATGGCTGTAAGTTGAACCAGCCTCCAAAGTGGGCCCAGCTCTCAAAATGGAACAGGCAGAAATGGAGATGCCTGCTAGGCCATGAGGATGAAAACCCTCGGAAGAGTCTTGGTCTGAAAAAAAGGGCCAGAGCACAGGCCAACCACTGACCAGCATTGCTTGAGAGACACCCCATTAGCAGAGCAGACCACTGCAACCAAAAACAATGAGACAATCTCTATGAGCAACATTACAAGTAGAGTAAAAAGCCACTAGAAGTAACCCACAGTTGCCAGGTGAAGGTGTCGCTTCCATCCATTGCCTGTGCAACATGTGTACACTAACTAGGCATCTCAAATGCTTACCATGGAGCATATCTGTGCTCCTGCCTACATTGGCCTTTCCACTCCATAAATTAATCAGGAAAAAATCATCCTTGAGTGCTACAAATATCTTGTTTCTTTACTTGTTCATAATTTCCTGGCAATCAGTACTCATAATTTCTCACATGGGGTGAATCTGCTTCTCAAGAAGATACCAAATTTTGAAGCAGAGCAGCATACAACAAGAGCATGCAGGAGCTCACTAAAGCAGCAGCCCTGCTTTTTCACCTCACAGTAGGTTCTGGTTTTTGAACAGACGTGAAATACAGCCACCTCCTACCACAGGTGGGTGCACACAGAGGCACTGCCACAAACTTCCACTCATTCCCTTCACAGTTCTTGGTAGCAAATGACATGGCAAAGGTCAGTCCCTGAACCTTTCTGGGAGGAACTAACCAAAAGGAGAATGGTGGTGGTAGCCCTTGAGGCCACAGGCAGCACAGCCACCTGTCCATCAGACTTCCACCCAGCAAAACACTCATTCACATTACTTTTGGGTGGCCATGTGATCTGGACATTGATTTTAAATCCTGCATAAAGCCCTTCTAAGCCATGCAGTAAAGGCCCAGCAAGGCAGGGGCTTCATGGCAGAAAGGCGCATTGCTAGTCCAGGGTTAACACCAGCCCCTGGCCACCCCTCTTCTCACTGAGAGCTCATGGAGAATGCAAAAGGCCTTACTGCAGGCATGAGAAGCCCTCCTACAGCCTCTGCTCATACACTGCTGCTGGGGGCTCCCAAGCAGCCACAGGCTGTGCGCAGCACCCAGGGAGCACTTGGGGAGCTGAAAGAGCTGTCCTCAGCAGGCACAAAGCTATCGGAAATATGTTTTAAACAAATGCATTTTAGGATGTTTGTCCTTTCTGACATAACAACAGGAACACCTCAAGGTAGTTTTAAACGCTATTCAAGTTTGCATCACATGCTTTATAACATAAATTATTAAATGACTTAATGGACAATGCATTAGAAGGAAAACAGGCAAATTACAGAATAATTTAACTGTTGCAAAGAAATAGAGCAACTTGCAGGACGTAAAACACTCTATTTTGACACAGAATGCCTGAAGCTAAAGCAATTAAGACTGCAAAATATTGCCGGCTGACATGATGTGTATGTAAATTTGTCATTCATTGGCAAGAGTTTGTAACAATCACAAGTAACGTGTACCATAAAACAACTGTGTGGTATGAAATGCTTTCTACTAAGAGTGCTCTGAAAATGGTGGTTATGTATCATTTAAGTGTATAATTACTATACGTATAGTAGCTGTATATGACAGAAGATGCCTTCCCTATACCAGCGGTTCAAATATAGCTCTTCCAAACACTTTTCAGCATTATTTGTGTGCAAGACCATGAAGGAATTACTATTTTTTAATTCATTTTAAAAGTGCTCTGAGCTTTTTATTGGACTCAAGACTTAGTGATTAACTCCTCCAGGCTAGATCTAAAAAAGCTCCCAAACTCCCCACATGCTTTGGCAAGAAAGCTAGGAAAAAAAAAAAAAAAAAAAAAAAAAAAAAAAAAAAAAAAAAGAGAGAGAGAGAGAGAGAGATGCCAGAAAGATACCAATACAATACCTATGTCATGGATCAGTTATTCTATGTTAAACTGAGACCGATAAAAGAGGCCCTTTGAGTTTCCAAGATCTGGTAGATTTAGCTATCGATCCCTGTGACATGTGTGAGTGCCAGCTGCCTGGCTGGAGGACAAGGATAGGAACAACTTTTGTTTTTCCTGGTGATTTTGCTGGAGAGGTGAAGTGTGCTGCTTCTACTCCTCAAACACAGTTTAGAAAATGGCTTTCCTTAGGAAGGGAACAAGGTCATGTTTTAAATTTCTGCTCTAGGCCACATTTCAGAAAACCATCCAAAAGAATACAGCAAGCTTTCATAGGAGCAAAATATGAACAAGACTCAAATGCCACATCCACCATCTCTAAACATCACGTTTGTGGAGGATTAGAAAAGGAGTAACAACACAAAGTCTCACGTCTTACAAGTGGCGAGCACAAGATGCTCACCTGCCCATCCCACTTCTCTTATTTCTCATCTCTCCCACGAGTCTGGGACCCTGGGCAGTGCTGCGGGGAGGCTGGCATGTAGGGAGGCTCATCAGCCTCCTCTCTGCCTCCTAACATGCCTGCTAAGGACAGCGGCAGCACAGCAATGGCACAGCAGGTTGCACCTGGCTCCAAATTCCACTGTGGTGGCTGCAAACAGAAGTTAAAGTCATAAAGTCAGAAATTCGTGCTTTCCCACCTTCAGCCAAAAATAAAATAAAATAAAATAAAAATGCAAGCTGCAGCACATCTACCTAGGACTGACCTGACCTCTTCTTCTGGGGCTGTGGGCAGCTATCATTAGGAAAATCAACATTTCCAATTGCTGTAGCAACACCAGTGCAGCTATTGACAAATGATTCTGTAGCAGTACATTGATCCCATGTCTGTTTTTCACCTGATGTCCCTGCTCATTTTTTCCAAGTCCCTCTCTTGTAAGTTGATGCCGAAGAGTAGGAGAAAAGGGTGTGAGAAGAGGGTGAATTTTAATCCATCTCTCCATATAAATAGAATAGGTTATGTATGCCTCCCTGAAGTACAGTATTAATCCCAATTGTGCCATAAAATATATATGACTCACTTGAGCCTTGTTCTCTGGTGAATTATGAACTATTATATCACTCATGGGATAAGTATTATGTCTCTAAAGAGACTATCACCTTTCCTCTATTTCATAATATAAAACTTCATTGAAACCTGCCGTTTCTGATAGAAGAGACTTCTCATGATCTACCTTAAACCTTTTTCTTTTACAGCTTCCTTCGTTTAGCTGATATTCATGTCAGGATGAGTTCTTTCAGATGTAGCATAAGCATAAATTAGTATGTAAGAGAAGTAGCCATTTAGCAGAATTTTTTCTTTAATAAATCTGGTGATATTTATATTTCATCACAAAGCAGAAAGATTTTTTTTTACGCATTTAAAGATTTATTCCTGTAGTAAGTATCCAATTAATAGGGCTTTAGCATGCAGACAGGATTTGTATTTATGCTGGAGAAAATGTGTTCTCATTATACTTTTATTTTCATGTTAGATTTATTGTGGGTTCCATTATAATTTATTTTAGTAGCTCCTTTTTCTAATTCTATATATTTACATGTCTCTTCCAACAAAAATAATAATACATAAATAATACCTGACAACACTTTGCAGATTTTCTCTACTTGTATGCTGTAATTCTCTGAGCATCCTGGAATGGAAGTGCTGTGAACTACAAAGGAAATCTCTATGTGATCTCTATTACATGAAAAATAATCATTTTCATATCCTCTCCACTCTGCCAAGTTCTTCCGAAGTTCCAGTTTGCAATGCATTAAAGTAGGCAAGAAATGGTACCAAAGCCAAACACACTGCCACTTTCTAAGTAAGAATACTCACTAAATACGCTTACATTTTCAGATCGGCTGTTCTTATTAGTGGTTTCATAGGACAGCCACCTTCCCGCTGCACTGCAGCAGATCATTTTTTTCCCTTTACTGTCACATGTATTTTTCCACAGGCTTTTTGGCCTGCTAGCATGTGTTTTATGACAACACAATAGTACTGCCGCTGCTGCTGCTACGTGCAATGCTGCTGAGGATTGCCCAATTCCTAAAGCTTTGCCTGATTCCTCACCCAACCCACATGGCTCTCTACACACTGGTGTGTGACAGGAGAGGGACTTGAATATACAACAAGACCAGCTTCTCCAGTCACCAGCCAATACCTTAAATGAGAGAAGATCTTATGCTAAGCAGGTGTTTCCACGCACACTGTATCTCGTAGTGGACAGGTTCACTCAGAGGGCCGTACAGCAGCTTCCCCAGGTCTGCACCGTGTAAGAGCTTTCTGGCACAGCCCATCCCACAGCTTTATCTCCAGCACTAACCCCACACAGACAGACTTTGCGGCTGCTGGGCTCAGGGAAGCCAGCTGAGCTACACCACTGCCACCATGATCAATACAAGAGCCAAATCTGGCCAACTACCATTGCAGTAGATATTGCTTTCATTTTTCAGTGTACCCTCTGCTGGGAAAAAAAAAAAAAAAATGACTGTGTGTTAGATATCACATCTAATTATTCCTGTTGGGTTGGTGGGTTGGCCCAGAGAAATGTCAATGGTGCATTGTAAGTGCTAATTGGGGTGTCCATGCTCTGCAGTTGATTTGGGATACAACACCCAAGCCTGAAGAGGTTAAGCATGTTTTAGAATACTGTACTGTAATGAGTTTAGTCTCCATGGAAGAGGCACAGCACTGCTGCACGCACATCACGCTGCATCACTCCACACCCCAGCATGCCATGGCTGCTGGAGGAAGGCTGCCCACATCTTCCTCCAGACTGTGGCCTCAGAGGACTCACTGCCAGGCACTGGGCAGAGTGGAGTGAGGGAAGGAGAGGAGGGAAAGGGAAAAATAGAAGGCTACTAGAGAGCAAAATAACTTGCAAAAACAAGCTGCTGGCATTCTTACCTTGCACCCTGTTTTAGGCAAACAAACAAACCTCACTGACCTATTAAGTTTATGTGGAGTAATATGGGTTGGTGCTGTCAGTGCCCAGGCTGGTGATCTGTTGCAGATGTGCTTAGCAGTGTTTTAACCACAGACCTCTCCATACTTCTGAAGGCATATTAATCCAGCCTTATTTCACAACTTCTAAAGACAAAGTAAAAGAACTGCATTGTTTTAATATAAGGACAGTGATAGTACTTGAACCCACAGTATCCAACCAATTTATAAATGGCAATTCCTCTGAAGAAACTGTTTTCACAGCTTTCTTTTTCCAGATACCCTGTCCTTAGAGCAGCACTCAGAGGGAAGCTGCAGGTTTTGTTGGCAGTGCTGGGTTGGCAGCAAGTCTTTTACAGCACTTTTACGGGGTAGCCCTGAAAACTTTCAGGAATTCATTGTCTTCACACCATGAAAATATAAGTATTAAAAGCCACAACGTGCCTGCCAGTCTATCATGCTACAAGTAAATCAGGGAGTTAGCTACCCCATGTCCTTCTGTGTCCTGAGGAACGTACTATGCCCCTTGATGCATTTTTATGTCATTCATATGGGCAGAATTGCATCAGGTTGGTTTTCTTTCCAGCTTAAGCAAAACCCTGCACATTGCAGTGACTGTAAGGACAAAGATTAGGCCTCAGATGTGTTCCCTGTTTCACACAATCCTGCCATCATTATTATCCAATATGCTAATGAACACCAAGTAGGTAATTATTCCCTAGTTTGCTTCACATTACTCGTTCTTCCTGACCTCTGATTGAAATGTAACAGTGACAGGCTCTACAGAAAATACAGGGCAAAAAGGCAGGCTCTCGGGAAAGGGTTGCACTGGCTCTTGGGAAAAGGTTCAGGAATGGCCCTGGAGGAGAGGCACCATCTCAGAGAGCCTCTCAAGTTACAGGCTGTGTCCTGGAGAAAAAGCATTTGAGAAGCTGCACTTCTGCTGCATGTATTCAAACAGGGAGGTGAAGCTGCTCTGTGTGAGAAAGACAAATCACAATAACTCACTAAGCCCAGGTGCAGGGAGAGGATTGAGGATTTGTCAAAAAAAAATCTCACAGGTGTCCTAAGGTTAGTCAGCTGGGAAATCCTTTTTTTTTTTTTTTTTTTTTTTTTGGACAGCATCCTAAGGGAGCAGCTCCATTTCCTTTTCCTCACTGCATACTCAAAGACCAGTGCAGTTGTACAACTGAACCATAAATTCCGATAATAGATGTTTTAGCCTGACCACCTGTGAAACAAGTTACGAGATGCCTGCTAAGTGGCCCACCCATCCCAGACACCCAGAGGTACCCACACACTGCTGTGCAAAAGAGTAGGCACAGATGTTTTGCTACATGTTCCTATAATGATAGTGCCCATGTGGACAACTACACTCAGTGCATACTAAAGAAAGGGATATCAAGCTGGAAAGAAGCCCGCTTGAATTTACATGGGGCCATAACAGCAGACAAATTATTGCATGCTGACATCGAGGTCTAGAAGAGAGATGCATGTTGAATAGCTCGAGACCTGTCTAGAAAGCATGTGCACACAGCCTGGGTCTAGATATCTGTCAACTGTTCTGCACATAACACATACACACTGTGCTGCCACACAACACCCACTTCACGTATCCTACAGAAAGTGAGCACGGCAAAGAGAATATCACTTTCATTCTGCGCATCTTTTTCACTGTCTAGATCCGCTAGTTGTGTTTTCATTTGTGATCGGAAACAGCAGAAAATCGGGGGGGGGGGGGGGGAGGGGGGCAAAAAGCTAAATAAATATTTAACATATCGGCACCTCTCCTATAGTTTCTGTGCACCACCAGGTAGTTCTCCTCCCCTACCCAACTTCATTAAAGAATACAAGTAAAGTAATAAGTCATTTCACACTCTGTCTGACCATTATACAATAATAGTAAGATTTCATGCAAGGGTACAACATTATGTCTATCTGCAATCACAGTCTCTTTGCAAAAATCTCAATTCACACTTCACATGCAGCTAACCTTGTTACCATTCCCTTCCTAAATCCATCAGTCTTGCAGCTGCACGTCTTCACAGCCCAACATCTTAAAATTCATCACTTTGACACCCTCACATCCCTACAGGTCAAGCTAAAGAAGCCAACCAAGAATAATTAAGGGGTACCCCAGATGTTTAGTTTACTTCAAGCCAACCTTTCCTGGAACGGGGTGTAGTTCTCTGTTTGTATGCTAGGGATCCATGTAAGGTGTTTGTTTTAAGGGACAAGACCTCAAACAAATTTCAGACTTCTCCCCTCGCCAGTCTTTTTTTTTTTCCCTTTTTTTAAACAAGTATAGCTCTTTGTAGTTGGAATTTGAACAAGAAGCGCGATAATGAGTAGGTTGAGGGAAGGAAAGGTGTTATCTCATTAAGGTAATTACTAAGACATCTCCACCATTACGTCGGTTTGAAAATGCAGCAATTAAAGCACCCTGCGCGAGCTCCCAGAGACAAGGGAAGACTTCCGTGCGGCGGACGACGCGTGGCCCGGCCGGAGGGAAGGAGGCGGGAGGGAGCCCCGGGCAGGCGGCAGGCACCGCGCCGGGCCCGCGCCCGTGGCCGAGGGCTGGGAGCGGGCGCCCCATCGGGGCGAGCCCCGGGCCCGGAGCTAGCGGTGCGGAGCGCCTCGTTTGGTACCGTTGAAATCCTCTATTTCCGAGGAGCGGCGTTTGCGCGCTGCCATTAATAGAAACGGCAGGTGGAAAATAGGGCATATGAATATGGAAACGGAGTTTTGATGTGATGGGCGCTCTGCCGGCCCTGCCCTCCGCCTGGGAACCGGCAGGGACAGGAGCCTGCCCGAGCTACCGGCCCCGGGGGCGGTGGGAGCAGCCCCGGGGAAGAGGCAGGTCCAGCGGCTTTTCCATCAAACAGGGGCACCGAGCAGCGGCGCTCCGGGAGGCCGCCCGCCTGCCCCCCTCCCCCTGCCATTCCCGAGGGGGAGGGGGGCATGAGCTGCCCCCCGCCAAGTCCCCCGGGGGACATTTCAATGCTGCCCCGGAGGGCAGCGGGCGGCTCCTCCTGCGGGGCTAGGGAGCGGAGCCGTCCCGACCGGGCAGCTCTGCCGTGCTGCCCCTAACTCGCAAACGGGGCTCCGCGTTAAAGCACCTATCGGGGAGAAACCCGCTCGGGGCCACCGGCAGGAGAAGTGGGCTTCGCAGCAATACAGAATAAAGGGGGCGGGGAGCTGTGTAATTCCAACCCGAAACGGTTCTTCACCACTTGTCCCCATCACTGCCGGACTGGGGATATTTCTCGCGTTGTGAAGGGGTTTACCGCTGCCACGGGTGAGTTCGACCTGTCTGAACACACACTACACGTCCTGGGCTGAAGCCGAGTTTTTCGAGTGGGCTGCAATAAGGACTTAAGGGCGACTTACGGCGTGCAATCGCACAGAAACGTCGTGTGAATTTGGAGGAAGATAAGCTCTGGAAAGGGAGAAAATAAAGGTTAAAAACACACTCGAACGAGTTGCCGGCTGGAGGGGCCACAGGCAGCGCCGGAGCATAACGCGGCGTTACAGCGTGTAAACGCAACCAGCGGAACCGGGCGCCAGGAACCTTGGCTCGTTCCCTCTCCCCGCTTCGCAGCGGCCCAGCCGAACACCCCTCGGCTGGGGGGAGGGGCGGCTGCAGCTCCCCCATGCCCCCGGCAGCCGCCCCCGCGCCGGGGCAGTCGCCCAGGGAGCAGCACAGACAACGCTCAGCGCCGTGTTCCAGCTCGGCCAAGCCCCCACCGCCTCACTTTCTGCTCCAACGATGGCAAAACTAACGCCCTGGGGGGTGGGGGGGGGCAGTAATTAAACTTGACCCTACCACTGCATCCCGCCAGAGAGCCTTTCAGCCCGCAGCAGCCTACCCGCGGCTCAGCCGGGAGCCGGAGGTTGCAACGGGTCCCAAAACCTGCCCGAGTGTAGCAGGAGCCCCCACGAAGGAGGCTTCTGTGTCGTGCCCATCTGCAAAGCATGCGAAAAAGACTCAGCAGAGACAAACCAGAGGGGGACTGGGCAAGAGTGTCCCGCATCCCACCGCAGCCGCGCCGGTGTCAATCCCGAGCAACACGACCAGAAGCGGAGCAGACGCGTCCCGCGTTTTCTCTACATCGTCTACACCGGGGGAGGGAAATACGCAAAAACCCTCGAGGGGGCGGCCTCCAGCCTGTGCTCGCGGTGCCCCTCGCAGCCCGAGGCAGGAGCTTCGGCTCGGAGTGGCGCGGACGGAGCGAGGCTCGGCCTCCTTCATCGTCACCACCGCCTGCCGCCAAGCGCGGGGAAGGAGACCACGCGGGTCACACGCACGGAAGGCTCACTGCCCGCCCGAGCCCGGCCTCACCAGCTGCGCGGACCCGACCCGGCGGCCCCGGGCCGAGCCGAGCCCAGTCGGGCCTCCCGGCGCTGTCCGCGGTGCTGAGGGCGGGCGAGCCGCAGCCTCCCGGCCGGTCTCCGCGGGTGCCTCGGAGCTGCCGACCTCCGGTGTTCCGGTAACAGCGGGGCCGCCTGAGGGAGGCGGCAAATGCCCCCAGCAAGCCCGAGGGCTGCCGGGCCCCCTCGTTTACACACACACCGCACCGGCCGCCTTCAGCCTCCCGTTTCGTTTCCACGCCCGATGGCCCAACGCCGAGTGCCCAAAATTTCCCGAGGTTTACAGCTCCGAGAGCCCATTTGGCTCGCAACAGACAGGTTTCGGGGCTCACGTCTACCTCCAAGGCCTCAGAACCGGGGCCGAGGGCGGCACAGGCTGCACAGTCACGGCCGCCAACGGCACCGAGAGGCTGCCGGTCGTGCGGAGCCGTCCCCGGTTAGCGGTTCTTTGTGAGCTGCGGGTCGAGGCAACGCGCCCCGGTTGGCGGCTCCTGCCCGGTGCGAACGGGCAGCGGGACGAGCGAAGGGGGCGTTATAATCTCCTTCCCAGTCCCGCTTCCCAAGGGGAAAAATAAACGTTAACGATTCCGGCTCCAACCTTCCTCCTCACACCCACTTTCCAGGCGGGTCGGGAATCGCACTACAGGAGAGGTCGCGGTTCCCGTTCTCCCCAGCAGAACTTTAGCCGCCGTCCGACCCGTCGGCTCCACAAGGCACCTGCACCGCCACAGCCCCGGCCGCGAGTTCCAACCCCGCGGGAGCCCTGGGGAGCACTCGTCCATTTTGCGCGAACTTTTTCTTATTCTTACTACTTTTCAACGACTTTGTGCAGTGACAAAACGAGCCCCGATTTGCCATCGAGAATAAAAACGAGCCTGGGACCAGCTTTTCCAAAAGGATCGCCTCCTTTTCCGGAGAAAACAGCCCAGGATTTTCTGTTTAGGTAGGCAAGAGGACACTACCCGAGCCCCGTTGCCCACCCGCTCCCCCAGGCCGGGCAGGACGCGATCCCCCAGCCCAAGGGGGCCGCCCGGGGCGCCCCGGGCCCGCTAGCAGCTTGTTTCTGCCGGGGCGCATTTGGGGGCGGCGGTGGAGGCGCGGGGGAATTGTCAGCGGCCGCCGCAAC
Source organism: Heteronetta atricapilla (assembly GCA_011075105.1). NCBI lineage: Eukaryota > Metazoa > Chordata > Aves > Anseriformes > Anatidae > Heteronetta > Heteronetta atricapilla. The sequence goes on from CM021738.1 coordinate 345,635, forward strand.
ACAGGCACAAAACGAGGTGGGCGTTCCCGGCCCGCTCCCCTTTTGTTAGATCAAGACAGGGGTCAATATGGTTTTAACGAGAATTTATTAGCACAGAAATCGGCAAGCCGCTTGCTAATCAGCAAAGCCCAAATAAATGTGCCCGCAGGCTCCTCTTTTTCTTTTTTCGTTGTTTTTTTTTTTTTTTTTTTTAATTTATTTATTTATTCTCTCTTCAAGAAAGAGAGAAAGGGAACTCACGAGAAAAATAAAAATAAAAACCCCCAAATCCAAACCCTCAGAGGAGAAAATACTGTTTGACTTTATGAATGTTTTATAGGCGATTCCTGGATAACTTCCTAATTTCGAAAGAAGGTGTTCACCCCCGAAGGCTGGGGCCACAGCCGGCCGGAGATCCCGGCGGAGGGTGGCGGCCCGCAGCCCCTGCCTGCGCCCCCTCTCCCTGCCGCCCCCTGACCCCCGCGGCTCGGGACCGGCGGGCGCTAAGGGGAAAAACCGCCCGCGGGGGGGGGGAAGGCAACGACCAGCGGGGGCTCGGGGGCTCAGCGCCCGCCGGGGCTCCCCGCCCGTTTCCCCTCATTACTCACCCCCAGCGCCGGCGCTCGCTGTCTGTCCCAGCTCGGTGCGGAGACAGCTGCCCGGCCGGGGCCGGGGCCGCGTCCCCAGGCACGGCACGGCCCTTCCGCGTCCGCCCCCAATGGGCCAGAGCCGGCCCAGGCCACCCGCCGCCGCCTCTCCCCGCCGGCTCCCCGGGGAAGTGCTGCTGCCCTGCCCAGGTTTTTAAAATAACGGCGAGGGGCACCGCACCTGGCACGGGGTGGTGAATTTTTCCCCTTTAAAATACAACTAGAAAGAAAAAAAATCGCCAGTTAGGAAACAACGAAAATTAAAAAAATAAAAATAAAAAGTGGCGTTTGCCTTTTCTACTCCGAATTTCTTGCATTCTCATCACGGGGAAAATTAGCTACCTTGAATTTCCACGTTTGTTAAAAAAAAAAAAAAAAAAAAAAGATAAAGTTTATTTTTTTCCCTATAATTTTTCAGTCACAAAAAAAATCTATATTTTGTCATCTAAGCATTTATTTTACTGAATCCAAAAAGACATGAAAAGGGATAGGGGAGAACCACGTTCGTTCGTTTTAAACTAACGTATAGAAGTGATTTTTTTTTTGGACAACATATAATAAATATGATATAGCACTCAGCACTCGGTCTGTACAAGTCTGTTCGCATTAGGGAGCATGCCACTTTTCAATAAGAAAAAAAAAGTCATGAGAAAAATCAGTGCAAAGTTCTCCGTTCCCCCGGTCTTCTCCGACGGGCGGGGGCGAGGCTCGCTCATCCCTCGGTCCTCTCCAGTGGGCAGGTTCTGCGGCAGGCTCCCTCGCCCTCTCTTCCTCCCCCTCCTTCCCTCTCTCTCTGTCTCCGAGCTCTAAGTCCTGTCTCGCAGGAGCTGAGGTCGGCGGGGCACCCCCGTGGCTCTGCCCGCGTTCCCCCGCGTGTGGTTGTTTCACTTACGGGCTCGGCTCGGGGTTCACGGTTCAAGAGTCCCTGCTCTGACTGATCGCCTCCTTCGGTGGCTGGTGGCTGCCTGCAGGCTCTCCTGCCCCTCGGCATCCCCTCGCTTCCTTCTCTGCGGTGCTGGGGCTTGTTTGGGGACGGGGAGGGGAAGGGCTCGTTGCGGGGACCGCGGTGCCGCTTCACCGGGGGTGCGGGGTGCCCGGCATGGGGTTGGCTAGGGGGTTGAGGGCCGGCTGCCCGCCGGGCCCCAGCCCGTGGATGAGCACCCGCGGCACCAGCGGCCGCTGGAGCTGGGGGTGCGGCGCGGGGGGAGTCCGGTACATGCTGCTGTACATGGCCGCGGCCGCCGCGGCCGCCGTCGTGCTGTCCATGCTGCCCAGCAGGCTGGGATGGTAGAAATAGGGCGAGGGGAACATCCTTTGCAGGGCCGAGTAGTTCCCGGCCTCGGCCAGCAGCTCCAGTCCCACCGCCGTCTGCCGCTTCCACTTCGTCCTGCCGGGGGGGGAGCACAAGAGGCGGCTGCAGAGCGGGCGCCGCGACGGGGCCCCCGGCCCAGCCCGGCCCGGCCCGACGAGTGCCGCCGGCTGTGGGCGGCCAGCCCCTTCCCCTCCCCGGCGCTACCGGGACCCCGACGGGGCGCTGCGGCCCTCGGTACCTGCCCGGTACCCCGGGCAGCCCCGGTGCCCGGCGAGGCCCGGTTCCCCCCGTGCACACACACACGCGCGCACACACACGCACACGCGCGGCGGCTCCGGCCAAATTAATAAACATGGCGCCCCGGTTAGATTGCAGCGCGCTGACACTAATGTTTTCCGACAGAATTAGGGTGGCTGCAACCGTATGTAATGAGACAGAAAATTATGGCAGCGGTGACAACTGGACAGACCCCCCGGCCCGCCGGGGAGGGCGCGGGGCTGCACACCGGGCTCCCTCAGGGAGGGCAAGGCCGGCGGCGCCTCCCTCCCGCTCCCGGGGCCGGGCCAAGCCGTGGGTGAGCCACCGCCCCGTCGGGGCCCCCTTACCTGCGGTTCTGGTACCAGGTTTTCACCTGCGTGTCGGTGAGGTTGAGGGCAGCGGCCAGGTCCATGCGGTCCTGCACGCTCAGGTACTTCTGGCGCTCGAAGCTGCGCTCCAGCTGGTTGAGCTGGTGGTCGGAGAAGGCTGTCCGCGCCTTCCGCGGCTTCTTGGCCCGCACCGGCGGGCTGTCCCGGCTGCTCGTGATCTCCCGGTCGCCCTCCTCCTTTGTCCCTGCGAGCGAGCCGAGGAGCCGTGAGCGAGGGGCGGCGGGACCCCGGACCGACCCCCGCCCCTCCCCGGAGCCGTCCCCGGGCCCCGCCGCCCCCTCCCCCGGGACTTCTCCTGGGCGTTTGGGAAAGGGGCGAATAAAGCGGGGGGCGGTGGGATTTCCCCACTCTATTTATCAACGGCGGGGGGTTAGTTATTTTTTCGCCCTCCCTCCCCCCCCCCGCCCCTAAAAGCTGGGAAATCGATATGTCAATCCACCCCTGCTCGTTTGTAGCGCTCCTTGATCTTCCCTGCAGGAAGAACAATAATCTCTCTAATTGACCCACTGGGGAGGTTGGTGCACACAAAAATGGCTAGACCAGACTGTACATCTGTTTTGGACACTCTTATGCTAATGCTAAAATAGCAAAATGAATGGCACACAACAGCGTCTCGCTGCTATTCAGCCTTGCAAAAATATGTGAATGGGGCAAAATTAGAAAAACGTGTCCCGTCACCTCGCGGCTTAAAGTGCGCTTCCTGCGAAGCCTGCCCGCGGGAAGGGGAGGCTCCGCTCGCACCAAAGGAAAAAGATCCCCTCTCCGTGCCGCTGTTTCTCACTCTTTCCCTTCCTTCCCCTTCCTTCTCCCTACGCACACATCGCTATTTTCATTTACAAACCCTGAGCAGCGGAAGCTTCCCCATGAGCCCGAAATCCACCAAAAAAAATGACGGAGAAATAATCCTTCCTGGTCCCAGCGCAGCAAAAAGCCGGGTTTTGGCAAAACGCACAAAGCCCTGAGACCTTCTCTGCTTATCGCGGGCCGGCTCTTTTTGTTTGTTTGTTTAATTTAAACTTCTTTCGTTTATTTGGTATTGGGAAGGTAGTGGGGTTTGTTGCGTCTATTTCTGTTTATTTTTATTTCAGATCGAATGAACAAAACCGAAAAGGATGAAGGCATTAAGTGCAGCGGGGCCGCTGTGAGTGGTTCTTAGAAAGCCGGGGAGGCATTTAGGGCGCGATTGCCTAAAAAATAAACATGCTCTTCTTCCAAACGCCATCGCACCCATTCAGCCTAATTTCGTTAAAAACGAGCAAGTTAAAAAAAAAAAAAAAAAGAAAAAAAAAAAAAAGACGGAGAAGATGAGGAGGAATTCTCTCTCGCCGGAGAGAATAAAACGCGATTGCATTATTTTTTACCCATTTTACAAACGAGACAGAGACGATCGCGACAAAACCGTGCAGAGCGGGGCCGGTGCTGCTCTCCCCCGGTTCCCCCGGTTCCCTCCTCTCTCCGAGCCGTACCGGCGGAGGAGCGGGGCCGGGACGTACTCACCGTGGCATTTCATGTCGCCCTGCGTGTCGTCGCGCTTGTCGAGCTTGGCTTTGCTGTCCTCCTGCTCGAGTTTCGGCCTGAAGCTCTCCGGGGTCGCGCTGCCCTCCTGTTTGGGGGTGTGATGGGGAGAGGGGACGCTGGTGCTGTAAGGTGCGCATGCCGCCAGCGGTTTGCTGTCGCCCAATATGTCCTTAATTAAAAAAGAGGAGGTGGAAGTCCTGGGGCCGGAGCTGGCCGAGCCCAGCTGGGGCGGCGGCGGCTGCGGGGGCGACGGCTGCAAACTCGGCGGCGGCGGGTGCGGGCCGAGGTGGAGGTGGTGCGGCGGCGGGAGGCTTTCCGCCACCCCGAGGTGCGGCTCGGGGTGCTCCATGCTCACCGAGATGGGCGACGAGGGCGTCGTGCCCACGGTGTCGATCTCCGAGCAGGGGGACGGCGTGGCCTGGCTCCTAAAATCCGCGGGCCGGCCGTCGCCGTGCGGCCGAAAGTCCCCATTCATGCCTCCGGGGCTGCCGGAGCTGCCCCCGGACAGGATGGTGTCTATCCCGAAGCTGGACCCGCTCGGCCCCTCCATGGCGGCCCGCTAGCGCCGCGCCCGCATCCCCGGGGGCTGCCCACTCACCGGGCGGTGGGCCGGGGGGGTCAGCGCACCTGCGGCGGCACTCGGGCGGGCGGAACTAGCGCGGCGCCCCCGCCGAGTGCCGCATCGCCGCCGGGCCGGGCCGGACCGGGCCGAAGTTAGTTGGGAAGTTGCGGGCGGAGGCGCGGAGCGGGGCGGACTCCGGCCACTGCGGCGCGCCCGCCCGTGCCGGCCGGCTCCTCTCGGCGGTGGCGACTCCCCCCGTGACGTCACGGCCACCGCGTCCCCCGCGGGTTATGATAAACCCGGGCTTTTTCCGCCGCTGCCGCCCGCCCCCATTGGCGGCCCGCCGAGCTGGGGGTGACGCCGCCAGGGCGGCAGCCAATCAGCGCGCGCGGCGGCGGGCACCGTTGCTCTCTCTCTGCGTCCCCCCCCGCCCCCGCCGCCGCCGCCGCCGCCACAGCGCCGCCCCGTCGGGGAGAGGGGCGAGACGGAGCGGGAGGGAGGGGAGAGGGAGGGAAAGGCATATCGAGGAACGGGAGGCAGGGGAGGAAGGAAAGGAAGAGGAGCGAGACGGCCCCCCAGGGCGGCAGCGGGGCCGCGCCCATCCCGGTGCGCTGGGCGGCGGAGGGCGCACGGCGGGGCGAGCGGCAGCCCTCGGTGGTCCGAGACCGCCAAGGGGTGGGGAGGGATGTGGCTGGTGCTGGCAACGACGGGGCTACGGCGTGAGCAGGGACCGCACGGCCCGCTGTGCCGTCGGGGCGCCCTGGACCGCTCGGTCCCGCTCCGCCTGCGGCCCCGTTCCAGCTCCCGGCCGCGGGGTCGGGCCGCGGGTCCCCTCGGAGAGCAGCAGCCCGTGTTCGCGTCTGCGGGACGGCTCCCTTGTTGAATGTCAGAGTAATGGGAACTGCCAGTGACAAGACGTCGTATTAATCCTGATTAAGTGCCGTGTCAACCTAATTAGCAGAGTAATTATAAGGTGGTAATGAATGATTCAGAGTTCTCTGAATTTTACTCCGAATTACCATTTCCAGGCCCCTACGAATCGGGGGCCTGCCGACCCCGGCGCCTCCCTTCCCAGCCTGCAGGCCCGTCCCGACTAAGCACTCCCGGGACCCGGCCGGCTACGACAGCAGCAGCGGCGGCCCCAAACCTCCCCCCCGCGGTGCGCCCCAGGGAAGCCCGGGGCCGGTCACGGCTCGAGGCGGGCACAGAGGGTAGCGGCAGGACGAAGGGGGCTCCAGGCGGGACTGGGGCAGGACTGGTTTAAGGGAAGTTTTCTGGATGCTGGTGGTCGGCCGCGGCTCTCGGTAACGCCACGGGAGCGGGCCCGGCGAACCGGCCGCGGAGACAACGGCTTCCCCGCTGCGGGGAGCCCCGGCCGGCTCTGCCGGTGGTCGCCCTGGGGGAGAGAAGAGGGCGGTGAGGATATGAGGGCCCGTTCGGCCCCCGCCCCATCCTGTCCCGTCCCGCACCGGGGGGTCTCACCGCTTCCCCCCGAGCTGCGCCCTCCCCCCCCCCCCCCCCCCCCCGCGGTGCGTTCCTCGGCGAACCCGCCCCGCTCAAACGTGCGGAGGGGCGCGGGGACCGCAGGGGGAGCAGGGGGGGAACGGGGAGCCGCGGCGAGGCGGCAACTCGTTGCGGACGGCTGGTCCCGACGTTACACACCGCAGCCGCCCGGCGTTCCGGGAACAGCGGCGCGGTTTGGGGACCCGCACCCCAAAGGATAAGGGCGAGGTCCGTCTATGGGGAGGGGGCTGCGGCCTTCGGCTCCGCTTCCGACGGCTTGGGGTCGTGCTGAGCCAAGGAACTCCTGGGTTCTCGCTGCCAAAAAGCGGAGGTCTTCCCTGGGTGTCGCCGGTGTCACACCCGAAGCGTGCAGTCCACGTTGGGCGCCTCGGCGGGGCAGGTCCCGGCCCGGGCCCCGCACTACCTAAGAAGTTTTTCGACGGCAGGAGCCTCCTCCCGCCTGCAGCACCTCTCGAGCAGCCTCCGCGCTCCGCCCCGACGGCCCCGCCACCGGGGCCGCCACTGGTCGCGAAATAAACCGCGGCGGGGCCGTGGGCTGCCAAGAGTGCGGTTTGCCCCGGGACCTTACGGGCCCGTTTTTGTGCCCAGAAGCGGTGAAGCCGGGGGAGGTGCAGGGCCGCCCGTGTCCGCTGGGCGGCGGCAGCGGCCGCCCCCGTGATCCCCGACAGGAGCCCGGTGCGGCCGGGGCCAAAGGCAGTGCGGTGCCGGGCGGCCCGGTGCTAGCGGGGGTCGCGCATGGCGAGGTGCGAGCGCGTCTGGGCGGTCGGATCGGGGCTCTTGAATGAATAAAGAAAGCAAAAGAGGATAGGAAAAAAAATGGAATACTGGAGGGTGAAGTGAAAGGTCAGAAGAAAGAGGGGAAAATAAACAAATCTGCAAATGCACAAGCAGGCTCCTGCAGCAGAAAAGCAGCCCGCAGCGGCAGTATTTATCCTTCTGTCTTGGTTTGCAATTTACCAAAAGTATGTCCTAATTATCCCTAGGGGAATGCGGGATCCGAGGTAATATGTTACACTAACATAATCCTTTAACTCACAATGCACTTCCGCGTCCCGGAATCAGGATTTACGGCTTAAAGTCATGTTCCCGAAGAGTGAACACCTTTCATTTCCCTCCTCTTATTTTTTAATCCTCGACTCCATTGTGCAGACATATTCCAGGGGAAAGCGGCGGGGAGGCCGGCTCCAGGC
>CM021738.1:360513-390513 GCA_011075105.1 Heteronetta atricapilla
ATTTTTAATAATATAATTTTCTTTGGAAGGAACATTCCTGCTAAGCTTGACATGTGATATTTAATCGCATATTGACCACTCAATATTACTTTAATGCTTCCTGTCAGCTACAGTACATCAGGCAGAGTCCAAGCAACACATTTGCCTGGAGTTCAGTATTCATTTAAATCAGATTTGTCAGCTTTCAATTTTTTTAAATGTAATATTTTATTTTTATTAAACACAAGTTAATAATGCCTTGTCAGGCCAAGGGCATATTTTAAATGTGAAAAACTCCGATGTTAAGTGAAATTGGAGCCATAACGCTCTGTTAACAGAGTCATACAATCATTCTAAGGCCAGTGCCTCATCCTAACACAAACATACTCTGGCTTCATGTTGGGTTATTTCAGGGAGCTTTTCAGATACAGAAAAACATCCACACATCTGACTGCATGCACACACACGTTGTTTTATAATCATGTGCTCCTGGGTGCAAGAGCCTACAACACTACTTACACATATGCACATGCTGTTTCTCCTCTTCACAAGGCATCCTGCTTGACTGGTGGCGTTGCAGCTTGGTTTATGAGTGCTGTCTGTTTTTAGCTTCAGCTCTAATTTTCAATGATGCTACCTACAGTGAATTTTTTGACAATGTTTATGTATGCAAGCACATGCACAAACAACTTTTGTACAAGGAAGACTCATGCAATTTAGTGAACGCTTGGCTGCATTATAAACACATCCATTTAATAATAAAGTGTTCATGCATCACCAGGGTGGGATGGTTTCCTCTGCATGCACTACACAATGCAGGACACGCACCTACAAGTGACAGCTGACCCTCTGCCACATTCATCTTTACTCAAGTCAAGAGCTATCCCTCTTCCCACTCACAAAGACGAATGGCACAGTAATGATGATCAGCCATCATGTGTTACAGGGTAAGGAGATGGATGAAGGCTTCTAAATACACTGTGAACTGCAGCAACATAAAATAACATCACACATAGTGGTGAAGCATCACACCTTTAGGGAGCATTTCCCAGAATCAGGACCAGACCAGACCCGTTCTGCACGCTGTGACCATGCTCCCCAGTACCACAGCTATGCCATTCAGGAAATGGTAATGGCACATTATGATTTTCACCTCCTAAATCACCAGCTCCAAAGGGGTGCATGCAGGTCAGCAGTGGCAGACCCATCCCCATCTGACAGCTGTGCCGGGCAGCACAGAGGTGGCCCATGCACACCAGTGGCCCCATCACTGGTTCCCAGCACAGCTGACACTAATTGGCACCCACATCAGCAGCTAAGCATGGGGGGGGGGGGGGGGGCAAGGGCCAGTGGTCAGACACATGCCCTGCTCCCCGAGCACGGCTGGAACAGAGGAGCTGTGCCCCCAGCACTTTCTGCAGCCACCACTGCTATTAAAGAGGAGGATAACAGATAGAGGTGCACAGAGGTTATGCAGCACCTCCCTGTGACATTTGAAAGGAAACAGTGCACTGCCGCTATAGAGAGGTGTAGCAGTAAGAAGATTTGGGGCTGCACTGCAGCCATACAGGCACCTTCTAAGCCCGTGGCACCCACAGGCAGAACACGCCCCATCTGTGCTTCAGCATGGGTTAATTAGGACACATGGGTTTCCCAGCAGATACCTGCATGACCTCCACAGGGGTGCAAGGAGCCAGTTCGCAAGCTCATGTCTGTCGTGGCCAGGGCCCAGGGTCCTTGGTCAGTGCTGGTGGTGGAGCAGCACCCAGCACAGAGCTCAGTAACTGCTTAGGAATGGAGCTCAGCATCCAGCACACACCACAGTGAAAGAAGAATTACATCAGGGTACAGAGATTTTATCATGAGTCCTCTCATTGTTACCCAAGAACACGGATGTACTCAATGTTTTGAGGTGGTGGGGCTGGAGCCAGAGCTGTGCACCAGCTCCTCACCCCTCCCAGCTGCCTGAGAGGCAAGCAGGGGACACCCTGCAGGGCAAGGAAGTAGCTGCACCCCATCACCCAGCTCACCCCACTTTCCCACCAAGGGAAACACTTTCCAAACTGCCTCCCTGTGCAGAGAGGTAGGGAAGCCTTCTGGCAGACTGTCAGGCATTTTATGGCCATTTTGTTTGTTGCCTGTGGGAGATCAGTAAGGTTTTCATGGTGGAGCCATTGCAGCTGTGGTTGTAGGCCTTGCTTGCATCAGCCCACTGTATGCCTTGCAATACCAGAGCACTGCTCACCACAGTGAGTGCTGTGCGTCTTCTGCCCCAGGCCAGTGCCCCAGATTTATACTGGCACAGTGCAATTAGAGGCAACACAGTTACATTGTCATGGAACTGGTGTAAGTGGAAGGCAGCCCACAGAGACTCACATCTATTCATATATTCATTCAGATTGTCCAGACATAATAAGGCTGTCCAGATTCTAATGATCAAAAATGCACACAGTTGGCAATAAGGCATATATATTAATTATAACTGCACAGTTCAAACATGAGCTACTTTGCATAAGAGTAATTAGAATTACAATTGACCTTTCATAGAAGTGGAGGGTTATGCTTAATTCTAGCCACCAACATTCAAAATATTTATTTAAATACTACTATTTCTTAACTCATAATCATATATTGTTTGAAAGCCATTTTATAACTAATAGAAAAGGACTCGTTCCCCACGCAGGGAACATAGGAAACTGTTCTTTACACCAAATACTTAAAAGTACATGAAAACATTAATATATGAAAGCAACAGTAAAAAATATGTTTAAAAACTAAATGAATTACCATCAGAAAAGCAGTTATATTTATGCTTTATTTAAGAATGCTCAAATAATAATAATAAAAAAGATAACAGTCACGTGAAACTCCTACCTCTTTGCTTCTCTGCTTTTCTATACTAGCTGTTTATTATTTCCCATAATAGCCAGCGGAATCCCTGTCCTTGATGAAGAACACACATGCAAAGCAGTGTGGCATCACTGCCTTCTTCCTTCCCAACAGCCTGGGCTGAACCTTCCCCAGAGCCACCCTCACTCTCAGGGAGACAAAAGCATCAGCCAGCAAACACCTCTGCAGGAGGAAAATGGGAAAAGACCTCTTGGTTTTAGTTGCCTTTTAGAGGCTATCAGATGTTTTGCAAGTCCTTCTCCATGCCAGTATATCTGGCAAGAAAAATACCAGTAATTATGAAGGCAAGATTTGGAGGGTCTGTCAGAGAGCAGGAATGTTTCACATGAGCAGGGACAGCTGGGGCGAGCCCACCATTTGCAAACGTGCCTGTGGTTGTGCTTTCAGTAGGTGGCACTTATGAATAATAATATGCATAATCTATCTTATGCCTAGGCAGGAGAGAAAACATAAGTGGACAAGCCTGAAGGCATGGCCGTCTATTAAAGGTTGCTTGGGAATTCTCTGCAGAGTCAGGGCAAAACTGTGCTGCTAAACATGGCTAGGGGATTTGCATGTTTAAGAAAATAGGACTAATTGAAAATCATTCTCTTCTGGATGAGCAATTTACATTTCTTACAGATCAAATTATAGAGGGGAAAATACAGTTTTGCCCTTTACTGCTTATTTGATTGCCAGCCTTCATTGCTAACTTTCTCTTTTATTAAACAGATGCAGTACAGAACATCAAAAAACACCCAAGGCATTATACACACCTAAAGTCTAAACCCTGCAGAAACAAACAGCCCTGCTTTGCCCTGTGCCTGTTTGTAGACACCTGGAGTTAAGTACCCAGGGCTCAGGATCTCAGTAATTAAATATAAAAACAATTAGGAAACTGCATAAAATCACTGTATCCTAGCTAGCACTACAGATGTAATTCAGGTCTGTTCCCCCCACACTGGTAAGGGCAGTACATCATCAAGGAAAGATGTAGCCAGTTTTAGAGTAGTCCAAGAAATAGTGAGGTAAGCATCTTGGATTTACCCCAGAGAAATAGCCATACTAACCATTATTTTATATCTGCTTACATTATGCTATTATGCTTTACTCCAAGAGAAAGAAAGAAAAAAAAAAAGGTGTTATTTTAAAAAGAATAAGTACATTTTTAGCTCAGGTGAACACAACTCCTTTGTGCTGCTAAGCAGAAAGCAAGCCCAGCCACGTTCTCAAGGCATTCTTGTTCCCTTGGGAGTACAAGGAATAACCTCTGCATCACAGGGAGGCAACGAGCCCAGGAGAGCACTCTGCCACACTAGGACCAAGCCTCATATAGGAGAGAGATTCTGAGCATTTTACCTGCAAGCCAAGGGCAGGAGGCAAGCAGGAGCTCTCCAGGAGGACTTCAGGGACTCTTCAGCTCATATCTGCCTGCAGACATTTCACTCATACAAGGAGGGGCTATCATCATTCTATAAAGAAAATAAAAATAAACACAACAGTAAGCAATTTCCAGACACACCAGTCAGCTTATGTCCAGCTCCACTAGAGTCAGCATCCTCACCCCCTGTATAGACAGCAACAGCCACCCAAGTCACCACTAAGGCAAGACCCCTTTCCTCAGTGCTTATCTGCTACACCTTGAGTAACTCAGCTGCAGGAGATGATCTGAGAATTGGTGTTTTAATTGAAAATGGCTGTACGAGGAACAGAGAAACTCATCCTGTTAGTATTAATAATAGGTGCATGGGGGGTGGGGGAGCACAGCAGCAATTTAACAACATGTAGTGCAGCTGGTAGCTGTCTAAGCCAATGTGCACACACACATACACAGACAAACACACAAAAAAAGTAACAAGAATCTGAGAAAGCAAAACTCATGGGATGGATAATGCATCAAATGTTTCAGTTTCAGTATTGCTGTTGGCCAAAGGAGAATCTACCAGCATGGGAAGAAACCCATTTCCGATCTCGCTGAAGCCCCGGGAGGATGACCTCAGGGGCAGCTGATGTGATTGTGCCCTGCTGTCCCCTCACAGCAGGGGTTGTGCCAGTCTGGCTGCTAGCCTGGGTGTCCCACCTCCACCTCTGGGTGCTGCCAGGGAGCAGGAACTAGCGCTTGGAAGGGAAGGGGGAGGCAAGAGGTACCCTGTATCAGGATTCGTCTCTGCTGCTAATTGTCACTGTGCATGTGAACTGGGTGTAAAGCATTCCCACGTCAAAGCTGTAGCTGTACATAGGTGTAAATTACTGTACAGGGTTCAAGGCAGCACTCAGCCATATCCAAGCAGCCTAATTAGCAGTTGTTAGTGTGGCAGAGCAATAAAGTGCTAATATTCAAATGTTATGACTGTGCTGCCTCTTGCCAAAATCCAGTGTTTGGAAGCTGGCTGGCATTACAGACTAAACTCTCTCTTCCCTTGCAAGTGGAGGATCAAAGGCAGCTGTGCTAATTAACCCTACTTTTGAGTGTATCTGTGGTGAAACCATAGCACCACATCAGTGCTGCTGCTGCTGCACTGCCTGGCCACAGGACACGATGCTGCAGTGGCAGTCCCCTCTTTCGGTTCAGCCTCTCTCTGTCCCAAGCAAGGCAGCCCCCTAATTCGGGAGCTGCTGCTCTGGGTATCAAAGATGAAGAATCGAGTATTTGTATGTAGGTCTATTACTGTAAAGCAAAACCCTTTGCCTTGCACAGCCAACCTCCAAAACACAGCCTACAGGACTGGAGAAAAGCATCCATGTAACATATACTACTTGACATTGCCCATGGCTAAATGTGGGGAACAAGATGTTCTCCGTGGCCATACCAGGCTCCCTCAGTCATACCCGCTTTAATCCAAACCCCTCTGCAAGGAGACGTCCCTGGCCATGGTTTCTGTTGTGAGCAATGACAGAAGGGAGAGCACAGCGTGCATCTGCTGAACCATGGCAAATGGCAAAAGCAGCACAGGGGTTGGGCTGTGCACACATCAACCACATCAGGCAGGAGCATGCCCCTGGTTCAGTTAATTTCAGAGTTATTTTGTCTGGTTAGCATCAAAGATGATTTTTACTCCTGCATGTTGTTCACATCCCACTAATTTCATAAATGGCAGCACATGTCCGACTACCCATTGCACTTATGCCCTAAATCCCCTGGGAAGCTCCATGCTACACTAAGCCATCTGCCCTTGGCGTGGAGCCACTCAGTAGGGCCAGCTCCCCCAGGGACTCTGCTACACACTTAAGGGTGGCCTGGCCAAAGGGCTTCAGTCCAACCTGCATGCACCAATGCTGGCACCCAAAGAGCCCAAGCCACCTCCCTCAGAAACTTGTCAAGAGAAGGGATCTTCATTTTATGTCATCATTACAATGCTTTTTCAATATTGCCTACATCCCCAAAGACTTGACATCCATATAGCTGGTTGATTAGCAGATCCGGTTTTACTGACACAGCTTGAACCAAATCCACCAAAACTAGAAACCCACTGAGTCCAGGCTGTGCCTTCATGCAGGGAAGGCTGTGGCGGGCAGCTGGCTCTGTTAGGCCCTAGAGCCCCAGCCAAGGGACTCATGAGGCCTCCAATGCTGGGCTTGGCCTGCATGGACAGGCATGTGGAGGGCCAAACAGAGCTAGAAGCCTGACATCAACCTTTGAAAATGCCCTCCATAGAAAAGTGCCTATTTCCAGCATCCTACAACTAAAAATGTAATTCTCATCGAAAGCAGTGGACCTGCCCAGTAAGGAGGATGTCACAGAGCTGGGATCAATCACACTGCGCAGGAGGGGATGTCCCTTCACCCCAGAAGTGAATGGATGCCTGCAGCACAGCACACATTAATAGCGCAGCCGGCTCTTCTGAGTGGAAACCAAAGCCCAGCCACCCCGCTTCACACACACAAACTTCACTGTAGGATATTCATTACTAAGTACATTGAATTTTCAACATGAAAAATATTCCCTTAGTGTTAGTTACATTATTTGTTTCACAGGGAGGGGATTAACATTATTGTGGCTCAGAAAAGAGGCACGTGCCACCAGGACAAGCAAACATGATTCTTTCTTTGTTTTCACAGGTCCTGGTACAGCTGCTGCAGGTCTCACAGCTACATTTCAGGCCAGTGCCAAGGTCCAACACCCCTTCAGCAGCACTTCAATAGCTCCAGGGGAAGGGAAGGGTTCCAGCCTCTTCACCTGTTCACGCTACAGAATCATGGAGTAGCATCAGTTCCCCACTATTTGTTTATGCCTTCCATAAAATACTTCAAATTAAAAAAAAAATAGTGGGGGTGTTAGATTACTGTCTCATTTACCCCGAAGTAACTCTGGAATAACCAAACTGTCCTATCAATAACCTAGCACATCAACGAGCTGATCTGGTCCAGTGGCTTTATTTGTAGAGCTCTGCTCCACCTCCCAGTTTCAAAAGGGATCTGTTCATACTCTGATGCAAATCTCATTTTCAATCTCAAACATTTTATGCAATATTTTAGCAGGCTATTTTGTGCTGCTGTACAGTTGCCAATTTTAAGTATTATCAATAATGTATTCTTCCACATAACCTCTTTAACACTTACAATAGAATAAGATAAAACAAAAAACACATCAACAAAAAAAAATGTCTTCACTTGGCAATGCTGTGTGAATGTTAAATTTTCCATTTCACAATGCAGCCATCACTATAAAACTCCGAGGGTGGATTAATGCTCTTCTGGTACTTCACTGTATCAGAACATGGATTTGCAGACAACAGCTGCAGCAAATTCCCTTGACTGAGAAGAATTACAAGTATTATCACCTAGATCATTAAACTGGGTTCATAGATTGCAGAATGTCTTCAATCAATTCATCTAAGATAACTTGAAGCCAGCTGGACCCCCTCAGTGAGAACTTGACTTAATTGGCCAATAAGTGGCTGGAAAAGGTGCATGCTATTTGATAAAATTACAGACTGAAGAAGTGATTACAGTTTGGAGAACCATGGAGGGTAGCCTCTGGGTCAGCTCTTTTGGAGAGGGCTAAGTTAATGTCCACTATCAAGTGCTGCTGTGAAAAATGTTGGCCCACTCGGTGCTCAGATGTAAAGTGTACCCAGGTCATTCCTCAGCTGATGGAGAGGGAGATGTGCACATTTATCACTGATTTGGCCTCATTTCTGCCTTGGTAATAGTCATGCACTAACAACTGCTGGCAGTTTCATGGTTTTCTGTGTACCCTTTGTTTTATTGGCATAACTAAAATATTATCTGAGCAAAGCAATCCGTCTGCTAAAGAAAAACATTTTCCTTCAATTATGTCCCATGAGTCTTTTCTTAAGAAAGGTTAAAGCACCAGGAAGTTGAAAAATATAAATTAGTTTGCTTTTATTCTTTCCAATCTATTGCAATAACACTCACTTATTACCAGATAAGCGGTAGGTCTACATATTTACCACTGCAAAATGTTAGGGAATGTGCCTAGGTCTGGAAAGGTGGTGAATTCACAACATCAGATTAGTGTGTGAGCACAAGTCATTATTCAAAAGCAATTGCCCATCTTCCCCTTCCCCCTTTACAAAAGACAGAAAAGATTGCATAAGTAATTCCTCCATGCTTTTATACTTAATAATGAAGGAAGGTAGGTCATTTGCAGAAGAGCAAAAATTTAAAAAATGGAGCTGCAAAGAAAAAAAACGCACTACCCGAGGGTGTTAAACATCATGGGAACCCAGAGCTTGATCCTGCTGGCGCCCTGTGAGCCAGACTCCCATTGACCTTGGCAGAGGGGACACCACACATGGGTGCCTCAGAAGCACAAACCCTTTTTGTCAGAGACCCCCGAGACAGGGCTTGCAATCACTTCTGCATAGAACCACTGGATCTGCTGTGATGCTGTGTTGCTGAGGCTGCATATTTTTCATGGACTGGATAATTTTCATGGGTTTTGTTTTGTTATTTTTAAATCCCTACCTTTTACAGAGCTAGCTCCAAGACTCCAAGATGTCTGATGCACACATTCAGAAGTAGGTTGGGCTCATTTTTAGGATTTTTTGCTGATGGGTAAGTTGTTGTAATAGTAAATGGTGCAACGTACAACTGAAAGCCTAGGGGTTGCATAGTTAGCTAGGTGCACACAAACCACCAATTAATGAAGTGTTGAAGGACACGTTACACATTTTACCATCAAAATAGGGATGGATGTTGCTCTGGCAAAATGATTTGAGGCTGCAGGTATTAGGTCAGAAAAAATTCTACTTAAGCTCAAGGAACTAAATACCTACTTTCTTAAAATATTTTCCTTGCATATGCTGGAAAAACTGCCAGAATCCAGTTTTATTTCAACTATGGACACAAATTAGGTTACCATTTGGTTGCTAGATCTCCTACCTTATAACAGCACATATGTTTATTCCTAAATAATGAGATGAGTCCTGACCCGAACCAGCCACAGAGTATGGCCAACCCTGGCACAGGATGAGGAAAGCTGCATAGCTAAAATATTGCCTGCAATATTTAGACTAAACATCTTTTCATAGAAGCTTTCTTAAGAAAGAGCACATCATTTTTATTTTATCCCTTCTTGTGGGGAGAAGGTGCCCATTTCTAAACGTTTCTGCTTAAAGCCATCCATTTTAGCCATCCAAAAATGACTTTTCACTTTGAAATTTTATGTAGAGATTGAGAAAGAAATTGAAAAGGGGTCAGTGCAAAGCAGAATGTCTCCAGGTTTTCACACTCACCATGCACCAGGCCCTCTGCCTCCAACCCAGTTTTGGGTACTCCAGCCTCTGGTGACACAGAGCTGCAGCTGTGGGGCCCTGTGTCCACCTGAGCATGCCAATTAGCCATGGGCACATCTCCCTCCACCTGCCCACGATGGGAAAGGAAAACTGATAGATTTGTACATGGGTTTGTAATATCAATGTCCCCAGCACTCCCCCTGCCCCAATAAGCTTGTGCCATGCCTGTGGTCACTCATGCTGTAGCACAGCCTAGGGCACCAGGCTCCAGACACATGGAACTTGCTTGCAAATTTAGAAAACTAGTTTTAAAGCAAAATAAGCAAACAACTGTGCTTTTGCTGCGTGTCAGAAAGATTGCCAAGCAAAGAGTTGCCAGGGGGGATTTCAGCAGCCAAGACGGTAGGCCTGCTGGGGCAGGGGACCTCTGCTCCGGCTCTCAGCTTCCACACTGAATGGCAGCAACAGCCTTCAAGAGCCCGGACTGCCAGGGCCTTCACCAGGAGGATCTGCCCAGCTGAGCAACATGGGCTCACTCAGCAGCCCTCATGACAACTGAGAGCTTCCACCTCTGGAGGGAAAAGCAGTCCTGGTGTGTCTCACCACACTGGGACTGAAGGGCAAGGCCACCTTCAGCTGAGGTCCACCTCAGAACCTCAGTCAGCTGGGCCCCTGGCTCACCACATGCAGACATCTCCAGCTTCCCCTCAGGCCAGATCCAGAGGAGAAGCTGGCTTGCAACCAAATGACCACCTTGGTCTCTCACCTTCATGTACAGGTCAGAGCTGTGCTGCAGGCTGTGCAGGATTCATTGTTTCCCTGATGCAGCCCCAGCCCCAGGATCCACCTGCCCACCAGAGTACTGCAGCTCCCACTCCACCAAGCAAGCACTTTCCTTGCTTTTCTGGTCACAAGTAAAAACTCAAGAGCCAGGACTCAAAAAATAAAACAATTCAGACTTTTATTATTATTATTATAAGATTTTTGTAACCTCAACCTCATCCCACTGCTCCAGAATTTCTGAGGTGCATGGCTGCCATGCTGAGCACCCATTGCCCCAGCCAGACTATTGCACATTTCTGCAGTGCCCAGGCTAGCTGTGGAGTACCAGCTGGATACAGGGCAAGTCCCTGTTTTGGGTGCTCCTGCAGTGCAGATCCCTCAGCCCAGGGCACCTCCACAGGTCTGCAACAGTCACCCCTGCAGGATGTTCCTGGCTCACCCACTGCTGGGCTGGAGGACAGGGAGCAGGACCAGGACCAGGGACAGGAACACACAGATCCTATGGCTGAGCTATAGGAAATACAAGTATTTAACATGCCCTGAGCACATGGACAAGACCCAAGCACTTTATTCATCCAAACAATGAAATCACCATTCAAGGTCCACTTTGGCATGTTGCAAACAAATTGCCCTCCATCAGCATCTTTATTTTTAATTATCAGTAGATGCAGAAGTAGCTCAGATAACCTTTCCTTCTGTGTCTTTCAGGACCCAGAAGGTGGTGCAGAGGAGGCCATTTGTACATGGAGGAGAAAAGTCTATTTTCTGTTTGCTTTGAGAAAGCCTCATACTGACTTCCATTTATCTTCTGATAAGTCCTTGTCCAACACAGCTCGGAACATAATCTGTTCCAAGGGCAGGTGCTCTTTAATAAGAGAACTGAAATCTCCTTTTCCTTCCTTTTTTTTTTTTTTTTTTTTTCCCCCCATTTAAAAAAAGAAAAGGGGGGGGGGGGGGGGGCCAAGAAGAGAGAAAATGGCATGAAAGCATATTACCAGTAAATTGTTTCCACTGTGTTTGTGACTGTTCTTAATGTTTTATGAATATGCTAAAAAAAATGCTCAGGCATTTTTCCTTGGGCACTGTAGTTAATTACTTATTCAGAGTGCTTCTACCCTGTTCCTTGCAAAATGTGTTGCGCATTAATTCTGATTATGTACAAAAACCCACCTGCAAGGAAAAACTCTGAATCAGTAATGCTGATAAAATGAGCAGCTCTCCTGGGGCTTTACTGAGAAACAGGATACTGGTCAGAATTAGAATCTTGTAGCTAAGGCTATTCATAATGTCATTAACATAAAGGCAATTAAATGAGTTTTTAACCTACAACCCTTTATTGTTATTAATGAACATTAGAAAAACACAGGAGATAAAACTGGTAATTATCTCTGCACCAAGCTATGCAATAATGTGTTTAAATATAAAAACAAAACAAATGATTATTGTTAGTATTTTCAGTAGCAGAAGCCCCAAGGAGCAGCTCAGTCACATTTAATCACATGGTACTACACCAAGAGGGTTAATTAAATGAGGGCTTTACCTTCAGCACGCTTGGTTATTCTGTTTAATATGGAATCAACAAACAGAAATGTGAATCTGCGAAATATTCCAGGCTGTAGGTTCTACCTTCAGGTTAGCCACCTTTACCGAAACAGAGAGTGGTTTCATTTCCTTCAGGACAAGTAGCTGCAGTCCTATAATCAAGTTTTTATTGTATCATGCTTTCAGAACCAATTCCAGAAACAACTGTATAAATCCCAGCTCATAGCCTAAGCTTGCTTTTCTGTAGAAAAGAATTTTGGAGTCTTGGAGAGATGTACATTTTAAAGGAGATGGTAAATGAGGTTTCAGCACCACAGCACAGCCAAAGAGCCTCCAGTTCCATTTTTTAATGCAAACTATTGTATCCTCTACATAAGCAGTCACAAATTACAGAATATCTTCTAAAGGGGAAATACATTAAAGCTCAATGAAATAGCCTATATCAAGAAACAGATTTGAACTTATTAATTCAATTAAAGTTTTATGATTTAAATCTCCAGAATGGCTTAGCATCTATCTTTTTTAATATTTTTTTTCAATGTATTTACATTGTTTCGGGGGTTCTGAAATCCACTTTCTGGGCACTATATATCTTAATAGGTTAATACATGTTATCTTTCATCTCACCAGATGAAGCTCTCCTAAGAAAGGTGTCCATTAGCACATCCAAGCACAGCTCGCAGGAGGAATGAGCCAAAACCTTGCTACAAAATCATGTTCCACCTGAAGTCAAGGCAGGATCTGGCCCAAGCTGCAGCAAGCAGTATGCGTTACTGCTGGTAGAGCCCTGTGGGCTGATGTGCTGGGCAACACCAGCCAGCCACACCTGAGCACAGGGGTGTGAGGGGGCCCAAGGGGAACACAGCAGACTTTCCCCTAGAAGATGTTCTTCTTGGGCCTGCTGAAAGCAAGTGAGAAACTGTAAGAGAACTAGTCAAGAAGAAAAATAAGCAAGCTGCTCACTTTGGGCTTGGAAAATCTGCCTAGCAAGACAGCAGAAGAGGCACTAAGAAAAGACAAACAGTAAAGGATGCACAATTAGCGGCAGGGTTTGTTGCAGTAAATACTGTCAGACAAACCAGCTGCTGCTTTTGACAGACATTCCAGCTTGGAAGAAGAAAACCTGACAACTCTGACATATGAAAAAGCTTGCAAAACAATGCTTGTGACACCTGAAACCAAACATTTCACAAATGCAAGTACCTGCATTGTACCCTTGTGCCGGGAAACCTGGCAGTGCTCCAAGATGGGTTTTGTGAGAGTTGAAATCACCCACTGGGCTTAGATAGGACTCGAGTCTATGGAAGAAGCTGGGCACACTGGGAATGCAGGAGGAGAGGGGGAGATACAAGAGAAAGTATTAGCAGATAATTTTAAGACCAGAAGTCTACTAAAGGTTCATGGCTGGAACAGCAGAGCCTGAAGCAAGAGGAGAGGACCTCTTTGATGGCCTCTGGAGTGCCGCACTGCTGAGACACCCCACATACTCTTGGTATTGCTGCTCCCAAGCCCTTTTTTAAAGCACAGGCAGCCTTCACCACCGCCATTGCACTACCAACAATGTGTGGGATTGCTGGCACCGAGGTGCTATGCTGTTTAAACAGCAAGTCCTGGACAACCATGGGATTATAACCAACAGCTCTCTCAGATCACTTCACAGCTCTAAATACTCAAAAGGGTTTTTCCCAACAGCCAGATTTCTCTTCCTCCTGATGTAGAAGCTGATTGCATTTGCTTGTGCAAGCCTGCTATCCACTGGTGTAATAAGGAAAGGCCCAGGCTATTCAAGTGCTGTGTAGATAGAAATGACATGCATACTAACCAGATTCTCCCAGTAAAATAAGTGTAGCTGGCTTAGCTTCTTTTGAACTGCAAGCTGTTGCAGGAAGCCAATAAGCTAGGTGAGCTGTGGCTGGCATGGGAGGAGGCCCCAGCACTGTATGTGCAAGCACCAGCCCTCACAATGCCACGGCCATGCTGCAGACACACAGCCATGTGCTGGGCACATTCCATCATCAGGATCCTGTGGGCATGCAAGCAGGGGCTGGCATGCTGGGGCTCCACCTTTGTCTACTCAGAAGCTACCTTGGAGTTCTCTCTGCTTTTACATTCACTTTGAGTTTTTCAGGGCAAAAAGGGGAAGAAATGTACAGCTGGGTGAGAGCATGCACTGAATCCTGGCTTTGGGGTATCCTCTCCTAGTCTTTTGCTTTTAGATTACCAATTCATAACTTACCACTCAACCTTACCCTCTTCCCTTAGCTAAAGCAAGAAGCACAGAGATCTTGCCATATCCTGACCAAGCTGGCTGTTCACTTTCACTGCAAGTGATGTGGGCCAGGTCCAGGCAGCACTGTGCTGCTCCAGGCTCCTGAGCAGCACCCAGCAGCAAGCAGGGCTGGCTGTGCACCCACCCACATGTGAGAGGAGACACCGGCCCTCCTTATTCCTTCCTGAAAACCACTGGTGAATGAAACTGGGTGAGGGCAAGCACAAGGTGATGCCTGTTAGAAGAAAAAATAATTACATGTACCTCAGGGGAGTTGAAGATTGATGCAGCCACTCATCACTTTGGACTGCTTCATCCAAGACAGTCACTTGACATGCAGCAGCGATCCAAAAACGCACTGGTGTCCCAAGAACAACAAGTGACGCAGCTACCAAAGTTAGCAGTTCCCAGGCCTGCACAGGAGCTCCCACTACTCTCAGCCAGCATTAGCACGCACTGGGTGGGGATCAGCTCACTTCTGCTCACAGCCGCCACGACAAGGGGAGCACACAAGGAGTCAATCTGTTCTAGCGTGACAAATCCCATCTTCTCTATAAGCTTAGTCATGAAAGAGCTACCAAGTCTATATTTTATTTATAGTGTTTTAGTGGATAAATGATGCTCGTGTTTTTTTTTTTTTTTTTTTGCCAGCTATCAAGTGTTTACAGTGACAACATCCTGTTGTCTGTCACTCAGAGAGCTGGCACCTGTCTGGATAATAGCATGACTCAATATTCCTGAAGTACCAGATTTCTGTAAGAGAAGAAAAATCAATAACTGTGACAAGCGCTATCCATTAGAGCCCAAGAGCAGAGAGCAAATGATTGGATGATGTCATTTGTTTAATATAACGAGACTGTAAATGAAAGCCCTTACAACTGAGCTGCGCAGGATAAAACATCTTTTCAGATAAAAGATGGCCATGAACCAGATCTGCTTGACTTCCCAAGGCCTAGATGGTCAAGAGCAGCTGAAGCTCAGGATTCCCATCCTGCTGGAGCCCCTTGAGATCAATCGATCCCCTACAAACAGATCAGGGCCGTGCAGTCATTCCCATCAGCATCTCAGACCAGAGGCAGAAATGGCTTTTTCCCACAGAGCTCTGCCTTTTTCTTCATCACGCTTCACAGAGCAATACATACATACAAAATACATTATCTGTATTGAAATATCTGTTTACATATTTATAACATAGCCTTGCACTCCACATAACAGTATTTCTAAGTGCTCAGTGAATGGGGATGGTGGGGGGAATTAGACATTGGTGGTTTCAGAAGCCAGACCATCCTCTGCTCCCCAGCTGTCCCTTGCAGTTCAGCGCTGTAGACTCGTGCCACCTGGGCTGATGTTTCCCTGCTAAATGGCATTTCAGTGTTGGCCTTCCATGCCGCCCAGCACCCTCTCCTGGATTAGCTCTTGGTTGCCATATGGTACAAATGGCCCATCGCATACTCTCGCAGTCAGTGTTTAAAAACCTGCCAAACTGCTGCCTCCTTTGGCAGCCTGCCTGGCGGCTCCAGGGGCTGCAAAGGGAGCATGATGCTGCCTGGAAATAATTGAGATGCGACCATGCCAGGCCTGATGCAGAAGTGCTGGGAGCCGTGCTCCCCTCGACCGTTCTCTCCCCACTAGCACCCATGGACATTCCTGCACGTGCACCTCTCTGAGGCCAAGCAGCTCTACCAGATGCTTTGCCATGAAACAGACAGTTTCTCTGGTTTATCACAACCATTTTTTGATTAATTTGGGGTACACACTCTCACCTGATATCACAGCAAGCACCCATCCCCACTGATGGGCAACACAACCACATGAATGCATTTGGGTTTCTGCACCTTACCACAGGGTCCTGTCCCGAAGCATTGCTCTCCCCTCCTGCCATGGCATGAGCGTGCCTGCAGCCAGCTGTGGGTTGTTTGGACAGGCTGAGAGCATCCCCCAGGGAGACTTCACCTGGAGACACCGGGGAGAGTTGGAGTGAAAGGGAGTCCTGCAGAATGTCGGTGGGAGTTAGGCCTCCGGTCTCAGATGAGGCAAATATCATGCTGTGGAGAAAAAAAACACACACCACAAAATCAGTTGCAGCATCAGACCTCCCCCAATTTCTCTCAGACAATACAGTCAATTTTCCCTCTTCTCTCACCCTCTCCTGGCCTGACCAAATCCCTGCTTTCCCCCATCCCATGGCACTGCAGACTTCACTTTCTCCTTTAACAAGCTTGACATTTTTGCTTATATTTTTACCACTTTATATCATATTTTTATTGCAGAAACAGGTGTGGTCAAGTGTCTGATCACCCTGCATGGAACAATACTTTGTGGCTTTGATCCCTTTGAGCTCTTTATCAGATTTTACTGTCAGGTTTTGGCCAAGAGCTTGAGGCCTCTCTGCTGCAGCGGTGCTTGTCCCTGGTGGCTGATGGCCCAGATCCCGCCACTAGTGCTGTGAAACTGTTTTTACCTAGTGCCTCCTCTCAAAAAAGGTGAAGTAGGTCCCTGGAGGAGCGGTCCTTCTCTTCTGCCTCCCCAGGGAGCAGGGCCACGCAAATGCAGACAGTCACCTACCTGCTGGCACCAGGAGCTGCACAGGTCAACTACCTGGCTTCATCCAGTTGCTACCAAAGGAGGCGAAAACTTGCAACTTTTCTGTCACTTGTTGTTGGACAAATATTTCAGCAGTTTCTACTACAATGCTGCTCCTTGAAAAACTTCATGTTGTACATTGGGAGCTCACCAAATGCAGACAACCTTCAGTAGAGCACCAACTAGCAGGAGCTTTCATTCCTCCTATATCGGACTTCAAAGCTGTAGTGCTACCTATATATATTTGTGCATTATTTAGCTCTTGTTAGACTAAGCTTTGCTCTTCAGTCACAACGGGAAGTGGGTAGAAGAAAGGCAATATTAGAATTAAAAAAAGCATAAAGGGAAACAGGATAAAAACCCCTCTGACAGACAGTAGTGGCTATGCTGGTAGCTCCCGTGCAGCAGCAAAGGAAGCAGCAGCGTCGCTGTTCTGATGTTCTCAGTGAAATATTTGTACGATGTGCCTAAACAAAACTTTAAATGAAACACTCTCTTTATAAGCTTTTGATAGTAAGAAGAGAAGTGGCTTTGCCATTACTTCTGTTTGTGAAATGAAAGCAACACCGAGTCACGGTGCTCCTGGATGGGGCTGCCGATTGTGGCAGTGACAGCTGTGCTGGCACCTGCTTGTTTGTTGTTTACTTTATGCTGAGAGAAAGGAACTTCTTTGCTGTCATTGTACTGTGTGATGCAGCAAAACACAACCCATGTGCACTGGTTGCAGAAATTTCAAAACAGCAATATTTATTACCTGTGTGTATACAGAATATAGCATTGTTTTGCTGTCAGTGCTGCTCATGGTGCTTTAGTGAAAATAAAAGGGCATTTGCATCCAGAGTGCCCCGGTACACTTAGACAACAGGGGCATTGTAAAGGCTGCAACCTGAGGGGTCTCCACCTGAACCCTGAAAAGAAGGCAGGCAGCGCTGGAAAAGCTTGCAGAGGCTCGTGGTACATGAGAGGACCCTGTCAGCAGCGTTTGCTGTCCCTCCCAGCAGGGCTGCAGCAGCCCATGGGCAGCCTGTGGCATGCTGGGGTCTCAGAAATTGGCCTGGGCACAAAGCTCACCAGGTGGATCTTACTGGTAGGTCCTCTACTCCAGGAGCCCATCGTTGGACATGCTAGACAGCATTGCACCTGGGTAAAGAGACCCAGGTTTGAGGATCGTACACAAACAGCACTGCCTGAAACAGAGCCAAATAAAGTGTTTCAGAAGCAACCAGTTCCACCATTAACCTGGCAGGTGTCCAAGATCTAGTAAACGCAGAGCACAAGATCCTCCATTTTCCCCAAATAATCCGAGGAACAACATGCCAGACCTAGACACAAATATTTTTCTCGGCCCAACTGTGTAAAGGACAAAGCCAGGCACATGCATGGGGCCTGGAGAGCTGTGCAGAAGCCAAATGATTGCTTTTTCAGTAACAGCATGGAACCAAGCCACAAAATTTCTAATAAACAAGACATGCACCACTTGTAGGATATGGCATCCCTTTCAGACAACCAAGGACAAATCAGTTTTTAGGAAGGTAGTAGGTAACAAAGCTCGTATTTCATTTACATCCTTAAACAAATCCTCTCCAGACTCGACTCCCAAGACCTCTGTTGGGAGGTGGTGCCTGGTGGGGGCAGCTCCAACAAAAGCCCCCAGCAGGTACCTTGAGGTCCAGGGTCCAGCCATCCCCAGGAACCCTCTCTCCTGTCCTGCAACCTTCTGGATCACACCAAGTAAAAGCAGCAATTCCCAGCTCCCACACATCCCCAGCTACAACAGCCTCACACCAAGGCCAAAGCCACTTCACAAGGACAGAAGTGTCAGCCTGCATGAAGAGCACGTCCGTGTGTGGGCAGACAGGCACCTGCTCCTTTGGAAAGCATGTGTCTGCACCTATACAATTCTACTTAAACAGAAGAAAAACTATTTTACTGCAAGGGTGGCAAGACATTAGAAGACAGAGGATGCACAGTCTGTCTGTGGAGATACACAAAACCTAGCTGGACAGGAGCCCGGGCAAACTACTTTCAATTCCATGCTTTTATCGGGGGGTTGGACTAGATGCTCCCCTTACCTCCCGGCCAGCCCCAGCTATTTTGTTTGACTCAAACAATTTTACATCAGGCTCAAGCAAAAAGAAAAGCCACTGACCAGAGAGTTTAGGGCTATGGAACCACTGACATGCCTGAGGCACTCACAGTCCTGCTCTAACGGGAGGAGGGTAGTGGGGGGGGAGGGAGAGGGGCGGTGACACTGGAAGAGCATAGCTGAACAAACATCTCAGGCAGACACAACAGGCCGTGGGGAAATCCAGTGTTTGTTTATGAAAAGCACCCCTCCACAGGTGCTCAGCAACAGCCAAGTTATTCAAATCTCTGGCCTAAATACATAAAAACACATTTGTATGCAATACTATTAAGCCAAATCATTTATTAAAAATAACTCTACAAATACTTCTGGACCAGGGCTAAGAAGAAAGCAAACACCTGTAAAACCCTACAGGTTTACAGCAGTTTCCTGTGCTTTCAAACATGAAAACTTATATACCAAATAGTTATCCTTTTCACAGAGCCCAAAACCTTTGAAAATCCCCACCAAACCCAGTTCTTTCAAAACTTGTCCAAAGTTCATAGCTGGAATTGCAAAGAAAAAAAAAAAAAAAAAAAAAAAAAAAAAAAACTTAAAAATTTTTTTTTGTCTTTAGGCTCTGATCCTAAACCTGAGCAAACCACCAGCATTGTTAATGCACTCAGGAAAAGGTCTCATGGAAGATGCCTTTGCAGCATGGGCTGGGAGGGAAGGGGAGGTGGAGCAGAGCCATCCCAGAGCAGCCAACAACTTCAGCCACTCAGCAGCCGCAAAAAGAAGTGAGAGGAAAAGAGATTCACCTATTAAAAGGCTGAGTCTTCTCAACTTCTACTAGTTTGTTGCTTCCCAAAGACTTTAAGGAAATGAGACTTACTGGGATCAAGCAGCATATGATACTCTGCGCTCTCTCGAGTAAGCTAGGAACTGCTTCCTGGGGTGTAGCTGACACAGGAGGAGTTGCTGGCTTTGCACTTTTTTTGACTCTTATTACCTGGTAAAGAAAAGCAGGATTTGCTTTCATCTGCATGCCCATCTTCTGTTAATTGGTGACAAGTGCAATCAGCCCCTTTCACAGCATGTTGGAGGGTTTTATTCCTGGGAGTCAGTGGCACTGGGAAGCGCAAGCATGCATCAAGAAAACCTGCTGATAGTAAAACAGGTGCTCCTGCCTGGTTTTATTTCAGCTACAGGGCACTACAGAAAGACGGGCCTTTGTATTAGAGCTATCTTCTAGGCTGCTTCATCCTCACTTTCAGTATATTTTGCAGAGCTGTTTTTTGCAGTCAAAAAACTTACACATTACAGACAAACATGTATTACAATAAGAATATTTTATTGGATTTGATGAGGCTGGAACTAGAAAACACTGCTGTAATCGTTGAGATCCTTGCACTGAAAGGACATACTGTTAGCTGAAGTAAGTATGTTGCTCTGAATTTCTGACTTAATTGACAGAACATTTTATAGCGTGAACTTCAAAATCTCATTAGGAATGAATCAGACTGAGGATGCACATCTGTAACATTGTTAACACAGATGTAAAGTCAGTCCCACACTGAGCTGGTATAATTTCTTCATCAAGCAGCCAAAAGATCTTAGTGTAAATTAGTACAATCAGTTATAATTCTTCATGGCGATATTTAAAACTGAGCTGGATTAAAAGAAATACCGCCTCTAAAGCGTGGCCTAGCAGACAAATCTTGGGATTTTCATTGGATCCTGGTTCACATCCACTCCTGGCATGACTATGCTGGAGGAATACTGGAGAAATAAAGGAGTGAATAAAGGAGTTCTCCTGCAGACGTCAGGGGGTGAGCAAGGCCACTTGCACTGGTGCAGGGCAGCTTTGCTGGCAGTGCCTGCTACCCAGCACAGGCACACTTTGCAGGGACTGCGCAGCCCCTGCCATCGCCACTCATCTTGGAGGTATGATGGTCCTCAACAGCTTCAGCACTGGTGTTATGAAACAAACCGTAACATTGGTCTCATGAGGAAAGGCTCCTCCAGACATTTAATCTCCACCCCCTCTGTGTGCGGCAGCACACCACTCATCAATCCTGGCCCCACGCGGACAGCTGTGCTCTCCTGTGCCCGTAACTCACACCGGCACTGATTGCACTGGCAAAAGCAGAGTGGGTTGTCCAGATATACAGCCACATTAGCCTGCTGCAAAGTGTTTTATAACCAGACAAGCTCATTCTCCTCTGGAAGGGGTGGGTCTCCTCAGCCATACAAAACCTGGAGAGCGGTAGATTGGAGTGATTATATTTACAACAGCAAATAAAGCAAACTGAGCAGGAAAACCTTGCACAGACACTGTCATTTGGCAATGAGCTACTGGAGGTTGCAGTAATGTAATGTAAACCCAAGCTTCCAACTCATGTGCCAGCCCTGTGCTTGGCCAGTTCATCCCATGGGGCACTCAGTCTCCACTGCTGGGTGAGCCCTGGGCTGGTGCCTGCACCCAGCCCCACCGCCCTGCTCACCTGGAGCCCACAGGCTGGGGGGCATGCAACAGCCAGCCCAAAAACTGGGAGCACAAATGCTCTGCTTGCATCACTGGGTTCATTTTTTTTTTCCCTGTTTCCTTCCAAGTTAAAGAGATGCCTACGGTCTGGGGCAATCCTGCAATACCTGCTTAGCCTACCAGTACACAAATTAAAACATTCAACAGATTGCTAATGAGCTGATGTTGGAGCAAGCAGATAGTCTGTTAGCATGCGGCCAATCACAGCTTCTCCAGCAACCCATCTGCACACAGGAGCAGCAAGGGGAGTGCCTCTATTCACAACTTTTGTCATAAAGGGAAAAGCCTTTACTAATTAAAGTTTTTAAATCAAATGTGTTGTCCTTCCCACCCTGCACTAGTACAGCAGGGCTGCTGGGCAGCAGGCATTTTGTACACAGGCTGCACCCGAGCGTGTTGTGCATGCTGCAGCCAAAGAACCTCTGTGAGACTAACTGGGAAACCTAGGAGAAATATAAAGAAAAAACTCCCAGGGTTTTTGTTTTTTTCCTCCTTCAGAAGAGTCAACAGCAGCCTGGTAGAGCTGATAATCTGTCTGGCCTAAAATGGAGCCCTAAGAGCATCCCCTGTGCCACACAGATGGGCTTCCCTGCAGTAGCTTCACCGAGTCCCTCACTGCTACACCTAAACCCCTCCTTTGAGAACAAGTTTGCAGGACCAGGCCCACATTCTCAGAGGGTTCTGCCTACTTGTTCCTAATGCCAGTGCAAATACTGAGAAATGAAAGATTTCTGTGGGAACCGGAGTTTTGCAGCACATGATAGAGTACTAACCTTTTTTTCTTAATTTGCAGCATCCTCCACATACAGAAAGCAAAGGCACAAGTTATATCAGCGTCTAGTGCGCCAGACTGCCCCTATAGAGATGGAACGACAAGGGAGCACTTGTTTCTCCTGAAGAAGGCTGGTGGCTGCTGTCCTGGTATTAGCAGCTGGTTATATTTGAGAGTCCCCAGCAGCCACAAAGGACAGCATCAAAGGAGATTTCCTGTGGGCTCTGCAGCACTGTGGACCTCACAGTGATAATTCTGCCCAGCTAAATTAAGACAAAAGTAGATTAAGAGGAGATTCAGTGTCTGCATCACATTGCAGCTCCATACAAGGCTAGTTGTGTGCCTATTTGAGTAATGGCTTTCATCATACGCAGTCTCCCCCAACAGAAATCTGAAACATGACTGAAAACATCATTATGAGGAAAAAGAGCCAAAATGGGGCAAACAAAGCAGAAAAACAAGAGGTTGAGCCCTGATGAACAAGCTCCTTTTTTTCCCTTCAACTTGGCAAACTCAAACATAGTGGTGAGAGGTGCTCATGGGCAGGCTGAGCTCGCAGAAGAGGCGATTTCTCAGCAGAAGAGCACAGGCATCCCTGACCTTGTTTGGCAGTATTACAAGAGGTCATGCTTTCAGATGGATGATCTGATCTCAAAGTATCCTCCAGTGTAGTGAGTACAAACAAGCTTTTCTTCCATCTCTCTCTCAGCCATGCATCTCTTTGCTTTCTCTGTTTTTTAATTTGGGGAACAGGCTTCTGATGCCTGCAGAAAGAACCAAGCTGGGCAGTGCACCACCGCTGGACTGATGCTTCTCAAAAGTTCTCGAAAGCTGCTGGACTGAAACCAGGCAAACAAAGGGTTAAGCTCCACCTGGGAACACAGCAAGCAGCTGTGCCAGCTCTCCCCATGCTGCTTCATCCGGCTGCCCAGCCCAGAGAGAGCAGAGCTGCCCTGATCAGAGGAAGGGGCCGGGCATGGCTCTGACCTGGCAACATGCAGGCTGTGGCAAGCCAGGCTAGTTGAAGGAGGGGATAGTTGAAGGAGCTTGCCCTGACTTGATCACAGAGGGCTCTGTCAGGGTCAAAGCGTGACCCAGTGCCGCACCAGCAGCTCCTGAAACCCAGCCAGTACCCAATTCCTGGTACCAGTGCCCCTGCGCTGTGCCCGGGCTGCCAGCCTTCTTCCACATGCCTGGTGCGGGGGGTGAGCTGGTGGCCCACACCACCCCATGTCCATGCAACTGGTGGGACAAGAGCAGACAGGCCCAGCTGCACATCTGCAATGGGGTACCTTCAGCTAGCACCAGTCGTTCATCCCTAACACTGCAATAACCACCCTCTGCATGGCAAACAGATAGCAGGGTTGATTTTCCTGCCTTTTTGTCAGATGACTGCTCTTTTTTTTTCCCCACCCACAGTCATTGAACCACTTCTCTTAGCACAAATCACAAGTTATCCAGGCTACATTTGAATGCTAGTGTTTTTTGTTTGTTTGTTTGTTTGTTATTTAAATCTTGGGTTAAACAATTCTCTCTCAAATAAACACTCCCTTTTCAGTTGGCAGTGAAGATGTTGTTCACAGTAATCAAGATCCCAGCTGGCTAACCTCTCACCCAACATGACATCTTCATATTTCTTTTGAATGAAATTCATCATCCATAAGCAAAGACAGAAAATGTGTGAATGTCTAAAGCTTATGTAAATTAAGAGGCTATGCACACTGGCCCTAAAAATAGCAGATAATAATAAGCAGTTCTTCACTATACTATAATTATGGGCCCACTGTCATCCCTTCCATTCTCTATTAGGTCACAGTTGTATTATACAAAATTTACAGTATATTATCAGTTAAAAACACAATAATTAGCGAGCACGCATCTCCCCTCTTCAGCACCAGTGATGAATATTCCATTTTTTATGCACGTGAACATTGCTTGCATTAAATGATACAATACACGCTTAAATTTAATCATCAACTTCATCTACCCGGTTTTACTATTTACTATTTGCGAGATCACACTACACCCTTGGGGTGAATTTGTCCTTAATGAAGGGACAATGAGCCACATCTCTCACCATCACATCACTAATACACACTTAAATGTGTTTCTTTAAAATTCACAGTTTTGTGTGAGTTCTTCTATGATAATGTCTCAGTGACTGGAGAAAGTCTCTGTCATTATTTTGAATGTTACAAGGAACATTTACACAAGGAACATTTAAACTTACATTCTGAAAGTTTAGCTCAAAGTAAGTTGTATTGAGAGAGCATCTCTTTTAACACATCATTTTTAGGCTTCCTTACCTACTAGAAGCTGAAAAAAAGACAGCAGAGACCAGGTAGATCCAGACCATCTGACAGCTCACAGCAAAGCCTCACTGAGAGGTTGTGCTGTCAGCCTTGTCTGCCAACATGCAGCAATCCACGGTCATTCACAGAAAGAGAAGTCAAAGTCTTAATGAGGGATTGGGACAGGTGTCACACACTTTTTGATGACCAGATCAAGAGTCTGGAAAAAGTTTGATTTTCTCTGCTAATAAATGAACTCTCAACAAATAACGTATTTAAATATTGTGCATCTTTTGATTGCATTTAAGTAAAACTAAAAAAGAAACAACCAAAAGCTTGATTTTGACTTTTCAAGCCTAAATAAAGCATAGGAAATTCAACGCCACAGGAAATTCAACGCCAAAGTGACTAAAACATCACCCTGTGCATGCGAGGACCTTGCCATGGAGGGAGGGCTGAGTCATTCAGCTCACTGAGTCCCCTTCACCCCACAGCAGAAAAGATTTGCAACCCAGGAAATTTTGTGGTCTGACCAGCAGGACTGGAGGTGAAGATGGGACCTGAGAACCCACAGAAGAGGGACACAATGAGCACCACAGGAGCAGCCCAGCAGCACTGTGCCACTGGTATTTAGAAAGGCTGTGCCTTGTGTGTGCCTGGGGCTGGCACTAGAGCAATGCTGAAGGACAGAGTAGGTTATACATGGGAGCACAGGCAAAATTGGCTTAAACCTCAAGAATAGGAATTAAACTTTTATACAAGGAATATCTCATTAAAGTAAAAGGAGGAGGGGGAAAAAAAAGCAGGACATGAAAATGTATATTCTTACAGTTCCTTCAGAACATCCCTGACTGTGGAGGTGCCATTTTGAGAAGTTACCTGAAGGTTCAGTCTGTCCATGCAGTCCCTGGGCCTTTGGATGTCACAGCCTGCAGGCAGAGCCCAGGCCCACCACTTCCAGCCCCACCACCAGCACCTGCCGACACTCAGAACCACCCAGGACCCCCTGACACCACAGAGACCCCTCTTGGGCAGAGCCACTGAGGGGTGGGGCTGGTTGCTCCCAGATGTGCCATCTCACCCACGTTTTCCACTACACCAACCTGCTGTCCCCAAGAGCATGGCTTTTCCTCTCTGCACCAGCACGCTGGGCACCCTCAGCCAAGGAGCAATATGCATGCAGCTGACACCAAAAGGAGTTCCCACCACAAGCAACAGGCACCAGAACCTTTACATGTTATTAGCACAACCAAAGGGTTACAGACCAAGAGACCCAAAGACGTGTGGGATACTCATCTTTTTGTGAGCAGGGATTGCTCCAGCTCAGGCAGGTGCCCCACCATTCTGCTTGCTAATGAAGATTCCAGTGGAATTGCTGCATGAGTACCGGTGATAGTTAATACACAAGGGGAAATGTATCATCCACAAGAGCGGAACAAGATTAAACAAAAAAATATTGGTGTTTATAGCTGAGGCTCAGTCCCATTCCCCTGGGAATGCAGTAGATTTGTGCCACTCTGCTCCGCAAGGTGCTGTTCTCAACACTTAAGGGATTTTTTTAATTTCATTTGAACATGTTTCAAAAAAAATAGTAGCAGTAACAATGACTGTCACTGCTGTATGTCACTCTCACCCATTTCTTAAGGCAAGGATTAGAAATGTAGCAGTTTAGTTGCTTTATGTGTTGGCAGCAGCCTCCAAGGAAAAGCACAAGCCACTACCTGGACCAAGAATGAACGTGAGATTGATGAGCACAGCCCCAAGGGCTCAGTAGGTGCTGGTGCCCCACAGTTCCAGCCCACAGTGCAGGGAGAGAGCGTGGCTTCAGTAGGTGCTGCAGCTGAGGGGAGCACATGCTGCCTGCCTTCAAGGAGTGGACACTTCTGCACACTGCTGGCAGACAAATGGACTGTTCCACAGCCACCAGGGCCTCCCTCCAGCTGGGGCCACTGCAGGACACCGAGGGTTTCACCAACCTCATAGCACGCAAGCAGAAAGTCTCACAGACAGTTGCACCACCAAATGCTGATTAGGAGAGGATCAGAAGGACATCTTCAGCACGCTTGTTCTGGCGCACCGCCTGCTGCTGAACAGTGTGGCCTGTAAAGGTGGGACTACACACTCGTCCATCCCCACAACTGTCCAGGGCAGCCTGGAGCTGCCAAAAGCAAGGCACACGTCTCCATCCCAGGCAGCTGAGTTAACATAGACTCAGGTACAGATGATGCTCCAACAAGAGCACAGAACCTGGCTCCAGCCCATGGGAATGCAGCCCCAAAGCTTTGTCTCACAGCAGGGCATGGCATGAGGTGAGTGAAGCTCCAAATGTGTGAGTACAGCTGGAGGAGAGCTAGAGCAGCACACCATGCCACAGTGTGTCCGCTACAAGTCTGCCCCGACACCCTTCCCCAGGAGACCGCCCAGAAAAGCACCCCTTTCTGAACAAGACCAATGACAGCAAAATTGCCTGCTTGTCTCTGAAAATACTCTAATAATGTGCACCTAGGGAGAGGCCTGTAGTCTGACAGACTTCTCTTTCCCCCAGAGTAAAACATAAAAACACATCTCAGTGGCAAGGGGATGCACTTCATACTGTGCTCTCCAGTTAATTATATCCAAAAGAGTAATAATAAAATAAACTATTAAATTTTAAAACTCCCTCTTTAAAGTATTAAACATTTGTTACTGCAGTGCAGTTAAATTGCATACTGAGCAATACTTTGCATTGCTTTATAGGGAGGTAAGGAAGGAGGTGTCATGAAATCAGATATTCCAAGCAGATCCCATCCCATACAGGCTTCCAGTATCAAACACAGCCCTGTGTTCAAGAGCGGTTCAGTGTCTGGTGAGGCACTAGGGATGGGTTCAAGGCTCCCAACAAGATGCTCCATCACAGGCTGTGCCACAGGGGAAGCTGTTTGATGCAGCTCTGGCAAACAGCAGTGAATGGCCAGGAGGGAAGGATGCCACAGAAAAACAGAGAAGTGAGTAAAGGTTATTCCTAAGCAATCTTCTGTCCTTTTCACTTGGGTAGTTCCAATATTTTTTCAAGGTTTCAAATTAACAAGACATTTAATTTGAACAAAGGAATGATATAAAATCCTCCTTTCTGTCTAACACTGATCTCACTGCGAGCACCAGCCCTGAGGGCAGCAGCTCACCCCAAGCATGGACACAGGGGCGGGAGTTCCAGCACTGCTGTCCCCACAGGGATGCAGCCTCCCTCACCCCACCATGGCTGCAATGAGAGCAGCCACACGAGAGGTTTGCCTCTATCCTACACAGGGAACATGCACCCAAATTCTTCTTCCTTCCCCCCATGCTGCAGTCCAACTTGTTCCCTCAAGTCCACAGCTCTTCACAACTACTATCCAGGACTTGTCACACCTTTGGAATTTGAGTTATTTCAAACAGCCAAAGCCCATCCCCACATTTTCATTTAGGACATCTATCTGTTCCTGAAAACCCAGAGTCACCAAGCTGTGATTAAAGACATCCAGAGGTACCTTCATGGACTGTGCAACCCAGCAGGGTTTTCACATCCAAAAAACAGAAATACTTTCTGTAGTTTAACAAGTTATTGAAAGGTCAATTCATAAAATATCTAGTAATAAAAGTAGTCATACATTTCTATTTCATCTCCTCTGGTGAGGGATGCTCAGCTGGTAGAAAACTTACCTCAGGCTATATCTCACCCTACAAGGGCTCATTCCTAGTTCACTCATGTTATTTACGTAGCATACTGCACAACATCAGCTTTAGAAATGCAAGCTAAAAAATATATATCCCTCCTTAGAAGCAGGATAAAAAAAGCACTTCCCCCACTTCCTGGTGCTTGCGTGATTGATGAAGAGCTCTCCATCAGCCAGTCTGCTTTGCAGCTGGAATTAGCAAGCCATCCACAGGTGATGGGAAGTCAACCTACTTTGTAGCTTAGCATCACACAGAGACAAGAGGCAGCCCCTTCTAAAATATGTTTGCTCCATACACCCAGCATGGTCCCCAAATGTTAACACTGGCAGGGCTGCTGGTGACACTGCTATTTTAGTATAGGCATATGCCACTTGCAGCATCTTTCTACTGTATCTGCCATCAGCACTGTGCATTAATTCATGGCAGGAAGAAGTGACTATCTGGAAAGATACTGAAAAAAGACTCCTTCAACGCAGACCTAACAATAGAGGTTTAAGGCAATGCCATGACATTGGCACTACCAGGTTAATTTCTCACTTCTTATCCCATCTGCTTTTAGTGATCCTGTTGGTTTTGGAGAAGCTGGCACCCAAATTCGATGTTGTTCATCAGCTAAGCAGGATGAGCATCATCTGATTCATCACTAGGACAGTCCATGCCCTCCAGAGTTACAAATGCATAGAACACCTGTGAAGTCCTGATCCTTTCACTAAATAATCTGGTTTTATTTTGAATTGGACTTAATAGTCAATCTTAACCCTCCACCCTTCTGTAAAAAACGTGCTGTATTCTGTACCTTGAGTACTGCCCATAGCAAAGGTTATGGTGGACCTTTCAAACACCAGCACATCCCAGGATTTGAAAGTCTGCCCACATCAGGGGTAGAAGCTGCTGCAAAGTTGGACTGCCAGCAAAAGGCTGGCAGAACCCAGCAAGGGGCCACCACATGGCAGTGGGGCACCAGACCCTGAAGACAGCAGGGTTACTGCCCCAACACCCCACAAGCATTGCTCCCGGCTCCTTGCAGATCCCATGTTGAGAGGCAAGCAGTGCCACAGGATGGGCCTGTGCTTTGCTCCAGAGCAGACATAATGCTTTCTGACTCATTTCCAAGTCAGTTTTTGTTGGGGAACATCAAAGCCAGTGGAATAGTAGATGTCCCAAAATGTCTTAATTCAGAGAATTAGTGTTAACCAAGTCTGATTAGATCCATTTATCTCTAATTAATTACCTTTACCTAATTAGACACCCTGTTTCCAGTAGACATGGAGTCAAGTAGACTAGATTATTAGTGTAGTCATTGTGCCTTTACAAAATCCTGAAATTAATGAAACGTGCAAAAGAATCCGCAGCTTTAATTGCACAGGTGTTGCCTTATGGCAAAGCTTTATCATCTGATTACACCAAGGGATTATTAGTGACTTTTTATATAGAGGATGAGCCTGTGAAATGTACCTTAGCAACAGCTCATTAGTTTAGGGTTGTTACTGTATTATTTATTACATCCAGCCTTCCCCATTATCTAGATTGATTCATGGACCTATATTTTCCTCCCCTCTGTGCAGGAAATAAATAAATAAGTGCAGCCCAGCTATTGCTGTCCAGCTGCAACATCAGGGGAAGGCAGAGTGTATTCTCCAGTTACCAATATCCACCCTTTAAAATAAAGCTTTAAAATTGATTTAAATAAAACTCTTTTTTTCCCCTCCCTCAGCAAAGTAATCATTTTCAGCTTCTGTCAATCTGGAATGCTTTCTACATGCCATCCAAACAGTTCAGGCCATCTTAAATCTTTTCAGATAAAAATATACTACTAGATTGAAGAACGAATTGCAATATATTTACATCTAAAATAATTTCTTCTGCTATAACTTATCCTTTATGA
>CM021738.1:395513-398218 GCA_011075105.1 Heteronetta atricapilla
CAGATGCACTGCCCTGAGCAACGTGCCCCGCGCCGTCCCGCCGCACGTCGGGCGGGTCAGTGAGGGTCCTCGGCAGGCGGTTTCAGAGCAGGGCTTTGAAACCCGCGGGCACCGAGGCTGAGCCCGGCAGCGGGCAGAGGCCGGGGCAGCGCTGCCAGGCGCCGCGGAGGCGAGGCCGGGCTGGTCCCGGGCTGTGTCAGCGCCAAGCGCGGCGCCCGGCCGCAAGCAATGGGGAGCCGCGGCGTCGCAGCAGGGCTTGGAGGCTCCAAATTGCGCGCCTAGCAATCCCGAGTGATTTAAGCATGGACAAGTTGTCACGAAAATCAGGCTCATCTCCCAGACGGCGGTTATCTGTCACAACAAACCAGCCGGGACAGGAGCAAAACTGCCGTCCGAACGTCCCCAGACCGGGGCCCTGCCCGCAGGCATGTTTTCCCCCGGGTGAACCAGGGGGCTTCAGCAGGAAAGGCCACGGCCCCGTAACGCCGGGGGTTGGGCAGGCGACGGACCGACTCCCGGGGCCTTTGGGGACAGCCCCTCGGTCGCCCCGAGGAGCCCCTGCCGGTTCCCCCCTCCGGTGCGTGAGCCCCCCGCCTGGGGCCGGATTTGGGGCCGGCTCTGCGGGCAGATCTCCAGGGACAGCACCGATCCGACGGTAAGGACGGTGCTGGCACCTCTAATTTCCCTGTGACAGCTCCAGCGCTGCCCGAGCCGGGGAGAGCAGCAAAATTAACAACACGCCCCCGACCCTCTTCTCCCAGCCAGCGCCGAGCGTCGGCACTCCCGAGGAGCGAGCGTTTACTTTTACAGTGCCGACACTTGAGGGACATTTACAACAAACCAGTCCGGATTCCTAAGGACGTGTTCTCTTCAAGCTGCTTTCTAAATATAGCAACGGGCAGCCCACGTCACGGCACCGCCTGCGCGCCAGTGCGGACACAGAAATTCAAAGCCAGGCTGGAGACCAGAGAGACAAAGAAAAAAAAATTGTTAAAATTAAAACCGAGCATCGAGTATTTAACATCTACGTCTGCATTAAGGTCACCCGAGCAGCGAGGGAGCCCGTCTATTCTTATTTTCAAAGAGCCGTCTTTTCCATGGGGACGGTTGTTTACCTCCTGACCCATCGATAGCCTATTAATACAATTAAATTCTGTAGTTGTTCCTGTTTAAGGAGTGTTTGAATTGTTTCTTTTGTTTACGATCAAACAAACGAGCCCTGGTAATCTTATGTTTTATCTCCCTAACATATGGAAAAGCTATTTATCCTAGCCAATCACAATAAAGTGAAGAAAACCCCATTTTATGGAAAGGTATATATCACAAGTTTGTTCATCATTAAAGATATGATTACCAGTGAAAACCCTCCGAAAGTGGCACATTTATGATTCCAGGAACAGATGGGGACATCCATTTTCCTTGCAAATACTTTTGGAATTGCTCTACTGGTAGCAGTATAAAGATGATATACAGATGCCAGTGCCAACGAAGCCAGGACAAGAGGTCTAGATTTACACAGTAAAAGCTTCACATGCGCTCTGTCAGCTTTGATTGATCTGCGCTATACCTCAGAAACTTGTTGACTGGTGAAGGGAACAGCGCAAATAATTCACCGCAACAAGCCAGATAATTCACTCAGCCAATCGGTCTGCTCTGCTTCTCCTGGCGGTGACATACGAGTCCTCCTCCCGCACAGAGATGCATCATTCTGCAGCCTGGCAGCGCTCGGTGTCGCGGCGGGGGTGGGGGAGGCAGGCAAGAAGAAAAAGAAAGGGGGGAAGGGAAGGGAGGAAGAAAGGTGGGAGCAGCGCACACAAAAGGAAAGGCGAGACAGGGAGAAGTTGGGTTTGGGTAATGGGCACAGCCATCTACCTTTTCCACGCTGAGCCCAGGCAAAGCCATTCAACCCCAGTGGTCATTATCATATTGATTAAGTTCATCAGAGAGCAATTTTGGGTTTAAAGCCTGCGGATTGGGAAGGGGAGCAAAGAATTATCTAAGAAAAGCACAACATTCTTACCGCAGGGACGTTTCCCTGTTCCAGTTCATTGAGGGAGTTGATTAAGTTTAAATGAAGCAGACACTGGATAAAAGTAAGGGTATTGACCACTGGGCAGCGCGGGCTGCGCTTGAAAAGGCCTGATACATGCAGAAAAGCAAGATTTGCTAAATGCTCTAATCTTCAATCAAATCTTACATCAATACAGACAAAGTTTGGTAATGAGAGATTCAATGAAGCATGCGGGAGAAAGAATTAATCCTCTTGGTCTAAACTGGGTTCAACTTTGAAGCCTGCTCCGAAGGAAAGACAGTTATCTAAATGCTAAATAAGAAACTTATTGTACTTTTCTTGGCATGCTAATCTTTTGTCTATTTCATCTCTATTATTTGTATGCTCATAGACGGCAGTTGTCATGGTGATTATATCATGCCACTTGTGTGCGGATGACTGCGAGGATTCAGGGTCTCCCCGCAGCCCCAGGCGCAGCGCGGCGGGACCGCTCCGCCGTGCCCCCCTCCGCGCTGCCCTGCGCGCCCGCGGAGCGCCGCGGCCGGGAGGAGGGAGCGGTCCCCATCGCCTGACAGTACCGGGCCCCCTCTCCTCTTTTCTCCCAAGATCACCCAAACCGGAGCAATCTCCCTCCATCAAGAGTTTTATTTATTTATTTATTTATTTATTTATTTATTTATTTATTTATTTATTT